>BPLR01004055.1:0-18894 GCA_021605095.1 Caerostris extrusa | reverse complement strand
AAGAAGGTATGCCTTTTACACTCATGTCCATAAATTTAAGGATACCTGAAGTTCAGGCAAAGAAAAGAGACAGAGAAGCAAAACAAATTTGACTTATTTGTAAAGTCTATTTATTAAACAAAAGGTAAAGAGCAAAAAAGATGCTATATGTTTGACATAATTAATAAAAATTGCGATTGTTACTCCTGGAGCAAATTTCAAAAAAGAACCTATTTACAAAAAACAGTATAACATGGTTAGTATGATGTTTAATATGGAGTATGTCTCCCCGGACGATGCAATACAGGCCTTACAACGCCTAGGCATGCAGAGTATCAAATTATCAATCTGATCTGGGGAATATTACACCACTCATCAAGCAATGGCCGCCGAAGTTCCGGTTGACAGGTGGGAGGGGTTGAGAGGTGGGAGGGGGTTGACAGGATGCAATTCGTCGGCCAAGCATATCCCACATGTTCTATTGGATTCAAGTCCGGTGAGTATGCTGGCCAATCCATACGGGTGATATCCTCCAATTAAGGCATTCGACTACAATGTTTGCACGGTGAGGACGGGCGTTGTCATCCATAAACAGAAATTCAGCACCTCTGTCACCCCGAAAGAAACGTACATGTTGTTCCAGAATGACATCCCGATAGATGCTTGCCTGTCATCGTTACACTCTGAACATGCAGGTCAGTTCTGGAACCAATAATTCCTCCCCAAACGAGCCATCCTGTACCACCGTAACGGTGTCGTTCAATGGTGTTCTCTTGGTGATAACGGGTACCTGGCGCTCTCCATATGAAAGTCTGGCGAGAATCAGACTGCAAACTAAACCTGGACTCGTCGGAAAACATCACACAAGACCACTGTTGCGGTGTCCACAATGCATGCTCTCTACTCCAGGTTAATCGCAGGCGACAGTGAGTTGGGGTAAGTGGAACACATCTGACAGGCCTACGAGCATATAGACCAATGTGCCCTATGCGTCTGTACACGGACTGTCTTGAAACTGTCGTACCGGTAGCTGAAGAGAGCTGACGAGACAGGTCTGATGCTGTGCTCCGTCTGTTTCTTTTGGCAGTAACTGCTAAATACCGGTCCTCATTCGGCGTTGTAACTCGGGGGCGACCTGTGCTGTAACATCTACTCACATTACCATCATCTTGGAATCGTTGCCAAAGCCTGGAGATGACACTCGGGGCGATTCAAGTTCCTCGGATACTTCCAGCTGGGTACGTCCACATTCCAGTCGTCCGATAATTCTACCACTTAAAATCGTCCAAATGCTTCCTTTGTGCCATAACTATGCGGTTATTGCACTGAAAGGCTTTTAAAGCGCTTGTGAACAATTTTACTTCTTTGCCCCCATTCCTTATATACCCCTCTCCTACACTCTCGTCATTGTGACGTACTATCCGTGCCATCTGGTGGTTTCCTGTAATTTGTATATTCTTCTTCAAGATGTGTGTGATAATTCTGCAGGTGAAATTTTTATTTTAGAGTTCAATTTCTGTGTGATTCTGAATTATCCTTAATTTATGGACGTGAGTGTATTATAACTAAAATCACATATATTTTTTAGAGAAACTCCAACCCCGACTCTCAAGAACCACCCCAAAACCTTTAAGCATCTTTTAAGTACTGCTTACAAATGATTTATCACTTTGCTCATTTAAAGGTTATCGAAACAAACCTGAGGTTCATTGGCTAAACTCAAAACATGTTTCTCAACATAACACTATATGCATATTGTTGCATTAAAATTCTACGGCAGTTGACAAAATGCTAAAGCTATTCTTGCTATGGAGGGCTTAGATATATTCTTCTGATTGCAATAGAAATAGACTAATTACTACAGTACAAGATCTAAGATATTGATTCAGGGTTTGGTTTGTCGCTCTATGGTCATCGTTCGGCTAAACGAACATGGTCCTACAGTTCAACGTGGATTACGAACCACTCACAAACATCCCTGCTACCGCCAGGATTCGAACCTGAAGGCTATGACGCCATAGGCTAGCGCGTTAGCCATCTGGCCACCAGGCCGCTTCATTCAGGGAAAATAATGGAAGTTCTGTTAACAGTTTTATAATTATTACGGGATTTTTGTGTAAAAGAAAATTTAAAATGGAAAACTAGCTCTGGATTACTGTCAGAAATATGTCTTAAGACAATTTTCAAAGAAGAATTTCCATCATTTTACACGAACAACTTTCATTGTATTCGATTTCACAAAGGTAAGGATACTATCAGATATATTTCCATTTATTGCCATAAATAAATTCTAAGCTCTGCGTGAACAACTTGCAAATCCACGCATTGAGCACATATCCGATCTTTGCAGAAAAAAGAATTACAAAAACATTTTTGTTGTTGCAGTTTTCTATTAGCTGAAGAAGTTCCAACTTCTCAAACGCTTCTGATAATTCCTTATTTGAATAAAAACCTTATTATTTATTTATATTTTTATTCAAACTGAAGTTTGATCTTCTTTTCTTTCCTAATGCAGCTGGCAATACAGAGACAGTTCATCTTCATGCCATGAGCATGGGCTTCACCGCTGTCACTCATTGAGCACTGCCCAGGTGGGCACGTGCAGCTAGAAGATAGGCTACGGAGAGGAGTCACACTCTCCCCACAACGCTCTACGGTTTAAAGTGGATCCCGAACCACTACAAACATCCATGGTACTGCCAGGACTCGAATCCGAAACCTTTCGTAAAGAGCGCCAGAGCTCTAGCCACTCGGCCATCAGGCCCTGGCCTTGATTTCTAATTTCATCAATATCTAGAAATCTTCCAAAAAAAAAAAAAAAAAAAAGAAACCAATTGTATTTTTAAGTAAGTGGTTTATGGGGCCTGGATGGCCGAGTGGCTAGCGCTCTGGCGCTCGGTAACACAGGTTTCGGGTTCCAGACCCGGCGGGGCCATGGATGTTTGTAATGGTTCGGAATCCCCTTTAAACCGTAGGTCCCAGTCTCATAGGATCGTAGTGCGTTGCGGGGGCAGTGTGACTCCACGTTCGAGGCTTATCTTTAAGCTACACGCACCCCCTGGGTAATGCAAAGTGAGTAAAGTTGATGCAGCGCTTGCTTTAAGGCATCCAAGACAACTAAGAGTTTGCCGGCTGCATTAGGAAAAAAATAGTAAGGGGATCAACCTTTCTCTAAAGCAGGCATTCGAATATTTCGTTCATCGCAACATTAAAATGCATGCCAAATATCGTGACATGTGTTATTTCAAATAGTACCCCATTACAAATAATGTTCTCTGAAATGCATGCACAAAAATGTATTTAAAAAAATTAGTAATATAAAAAAAAAAATTTTTTAAGTCAATTCTCATTTTTTTTTTTCACTCTATTGCAAAAAGTCCTTTATAAATAATTTTCATTCATTTTTAAAGTTTATATGGTGCCATCTATGGGTAGATATATGCAACTTAAATGTAAAAAAAACTAAAATTAATTAATTAAATTTAATGAATGAATTATTATTTGAAGAAACTGTATTCACATCCAGTGTCATCCACTCCATTGGAAAAAAAAAATGCATTTGAACTCGAGCGGATGAATAAAAAGTATTTTATTCATGATTGAAAATTTGAACAAGATATATATAGGGAGAGTGTGAGCTAATAGAAGGAACTGAAAAATAGTAAGTGGATCATCCATCCTCTAAAGTCGAATATTTTATTCATCGTAACATTAAAATGCATACCAAATATCGTGATGTGTGTCGTTTCGAATAATACCCCATTACAAGTAATGTTCTCTGAAATGCATACGCAAAAATGTATTTAAAAAGCAAGGCGTCATCTGTGAAACCTTTTGCCGAAAATGGAAGGCGTGATACCGTTCTATCCTACATTGCTCCAGGTAGGTGGGGAGCAATAATAAAAAAAAGAAAGACTTTCACCAAGTATTTAACGCGCTACTGAACACTACTATCGCCCGCTTAGCACTTTGTCTGCTCACACGCCAACGCGGCACGCCGGAATTTGAAAAGAAAGAAAATTATAATAATAATTTACCGGAAGTATTTGAGCCGAGGAAACGTCTTCAGATAATTGTAAAAAAACTGCAACAACAAAAGGGTTATTGCATTTTTTATGCAGTCATGATACATTTCGCGCGTGGGTATGGACGCATGCGTGGATTTGCAACTCATATCACGTAGTGCTTAGAATTCATTTATTGCAATTTTCTTTGCATTTGTTTTTTAAATCTACTACTGCACCCCAAACGTAATTTTTAATTTTTCCAGAAACTCTTTATTTATTCTTTCAAATTTATTTCATCACCTTCACAGTAAACCCCTCCGGACACAATGCACTATGCCAACTTTCTTTACAAACCTCATTGCATGCTAAAAAGTCATCGGCAGGGATGGCCTCCAAAGCGCGCGCCGATTCACGGTGAATCTCTTCAGTCGACTGTAAACGGTGTCCCCGGAATGGTCTTTTCAGTTTAGAGAATAACCAGAAGTCGCACGGTGCTAAATCAGGTGAATATGATGTTTGTAGAACGATATGGGTTTCAGTTTTGGCGAAAAAGTCACGAAGAATCAATGCAGTGGGATCTGGGGCATTATCGTGATGCAAAAACCAAGCATTGTCTTTTTCATAAATGTGGCCTCTTTTTGCGAATAGCTTCACGCAAACGACGCATAACACTCAATTAATATTCCTTTTTGACTGTTTGGCCCGGCGGAAGGAATTCATAATGCACCACACCACGGTAATCGAAGAAAGCAGTCGACATGACCTTGATTTTTTGAGCGACTTTGATGTGCTGTTTTCGGTCTTGCTTCACCTTTGTCACGATATTCGCTCGATTGTTTCCGAGTCGTAAGCATAAATCCAAGTTTCATCTCCAGTTATGATGCATTTGAACTGGTCCTGATCACCAGAAAGCATTGTTTCCCACACTTCAACGCGACGATGTTTTTGAAAAATTCAGCGTTTTCGGTACCAATCGAGTTTGGACGCGATTGAGGCCCAAAACATCTTTTAAAATGCAAATGACTGATCCTTTGAAATTCCAACATCATCATCAAGGTCTCTAATTTTAAATCGACGGTTTGCAAGCACCCAATCTTTAATTTTTGGACGTGAGCTTTGTGGGTTGAAGTTGATGGTCGACCAGAGCGCTCTTCATCTACATCGCGTTCTCTGCATTCTTTGAACTGTTTATACCACTTTGTAAACGCTTCTTTCCGATATAGCAATGCATGTGGGCCTGAATGGTCGAGTGGCAAGCACTCGGTACCATACGTTTCTGGTTCGATTCCGGCGGTGCCATGGATGTTTGTAGTGGTTCGGAATCCGCTTTAAACAGTAGTTCCCGGTCTAATATGATCATAGAGAGTTGCGGAGTCATTGTTACTCCACGTCCGTAGCTTATCTTCAAGTTACAAGCGCCCCCTGGGCAATGCAAAGTGAGTAACGTCTGTGCAGAGCTTGCCTTAAGGCTTCAAGACCAGGCTGTCTAAGTGTTTTCCAGCTGCATTAGAAAGAAAAAAATTATTCTCAATTAATTCTGACATTTCAATAATCGCTGGAATCAGTTTTAGCGTCTCACAAAGCGAAGCTTACAAACACTCATGAATATTTTGACGTGAAATTTCACATGTCAAGGATAGTGACACCAACCTAACAAAAAAAAAAAATTTTAATTCCATGCACAGTAGTATGTGTAAATAGATTTAGGGATTATTTGTCTTTTGATCAAAGTTATGATTGAAATGATACCTATTAAAAATTCAATGCAAATTCAGTGGATTGTTTACTTGGATTGCTAATGGAGTCGTGAGATTAGTTTTGTTCAGGATCTATCACGGCATCTTGCCAGATGAAAACAGTTACGGATTGTACAGAGATTGTCAATGATGTAAAAAAATAACAAAGTGATAAATCATATATCGTGATGATGTTTGAAAGTCATGATACGTTACATTTAAAAGACGAAATTATTGGATACGAATTCAGTAAAATTCGTCACGCCTGTTCTATATAGATATATTTATACTATATATACATTTTTTTTATTTTGAAAGTTATGATATGTTAAATTTAAATGACGAAATGATTGGATACGAATTCAATAAAATTCGTCATGCCTGTTCTATATAGATATATTTATACTATATATACATTTTTTATTTTGAAAGTTATGATATGTTAAATTTAAATGACGAAATGATTGGATACGAATACAATAAAATTCGTCATGCCTGTTCTATATAGATATATTTATACTATATATACATTTTTTATTTTGAAAGTTATGATATGTTAAATTTAAATGACGAAATGATTGGATACGAATTCAATAAATTCATCATGCCTGTTCTATATAGATATATTTATACTATATATACATTTTTTTTATTTTGAAAGTTATGATATGTTAAATTTAAATGACGAAATGATTGGATACGAATTCAATAAAATTCGTCATGCCTGTTCTAATATCTATATAGAACAGGCATGACGAAATTTAAATGACGTAATTTTATTGAATTCGTATCATGATATATATTTATACATATTTTTTTATTTTGAAAGTTATGATATGAAAGTTATGATATGAAAGTTATGATATTTTTTTTATTTTGAAAGTTTTGAAAGTTATGAATTCAATAAATTCGTCATGCATGTTCTATACAGATATATTTATACTATATATACATTTTTTTTATTTTGAAAGTTACGATATGTTAAATTTAAATGACGTAATGATTGGATAAGAATTCAATAAAATTCGTCATGCATGTTCTATACAGATATATTTATACTATATATACATTTTTTATTTTGAAAGTTATGATATGTTATATTTAAATGACGTAATGATTGGATATGAATTCAATAAAATTCGTCATGCCTGTTCTTATATAGATATATTTATACTATATATACATTTTTTTTATTTTGAAAGTTATGATATGTTAAATTTAAATGACGAATGATTGGATACGAATTCAATAAAATTCGTCATGCCTGTTCTATATGGATATATTTATACTATATATACATTTTTTTATTTTAAGAAAGTTATGATATGTTAAATTTAAATGACGAAAGGTTTGGATATGAATTCAATAAAATTCGTCATGCCTGTTCTATATAGATATATTTATACTATATATACATTTTTTTTTTATTTTGAAAGTTATGATATGTTAAATTTAAATGACGTAATGATTGGATACGAATTCAATAAAATTCGTCATGCCTGTTCTATTTGGATATATTTTATACTATATATACATTTTTTTTATTTTGAGTTATGATATGTTAATTTAAATGACGTAATGTTTGGATATGAATTCAATAAAATTCGTCATGCCTGTTCTGCTATAGATATATTTATACTATATATACATTTTTTATTTTGAAAGTTATGATATGTTAAATTTAAATGACGTAATGATTGGATACTTTGAATTCAATAAAATTCGTCATGCCTGTTCTATATAGATATATTTATACTATATACATTTTTTATTTTGAAAGTTATGATATGTTAAATTTAAATGACGTAATGATTGGATATGAATTCAATAAAATTCGTCATGCCTGTTCTGTTCTATAGATATATTTATACTATATACATTTTTTTTATTTTGAAAGTTACGATATGTTAAATTTAAATGACGTAATGATTGGATACGAATTCAATAAAATTCGTCATGCCTGTTCTATATAGATATATTTATACTATATATAAATTTTTATTTTGAAAGTTATGATATGTTAAATTTAAATGACGTAATGATTGGATATGAATTCAATAAAATTCGTCATGCCTGTTCTATATAGATATATTTATACTATATATACATTTTTTTTATTTTGAAAGTTATGATATGTTAAATTTAAATGACGTAATGATTGGATACGAATTCAATAAAATTCGTCATGCCTGTTCTATACAGATATATTTATACTATATATAAATTTTTTTTATTTTGAAAGTTATGATATGTTATATTTAAATGACGTAATGATTGGATATGAATTCAATAAAATTCGTCATGCCTGTTCTATATAGATATATTTATACTATATATACATTTTTTTTTTATTTTGAAAGTTATGATATGTTAAATTTAAATGACGTAATGATTGGATATGAATTCAATAAAATTCGTCATGCCTGTTCTATATAGATATATTTATACTACATATACATTTTTTATTTTTGAAAGTTATGATATGTTAAATTTAAATGACGTAATGATTGGATATGAATTCAATAAAATTCGTCATGCCTGTTCTATATAGATATATTTATACTATATATACATTTTTTTTATTTTGAAAGTTATGATATGTTAAATTTAAATGACGTAATGATTGGATACGAATTCAATAAAATTCGTCATGCCTGTTCTATATAGATATATTTATACTATATATACATTTTTTTTTATTTTGAAAGTTATGATATGTTAAATTTAAATGACGAAATGATTGGATACGAATTCAATAAAATTCGTCATGCCTGTTCTATATAGATATATTTATACTATATATACATTTTTTTTATTTTGAAAAATTATGATATGTTAAATTTAAAATGACGTAATGATTGGATATGAATTCAATAAAATTCGTCATGCCTGTTCTATATAGATATATTTATACTATATATACATTTTTTTTATTTTGAAAGTTACGATATGTTAAATTTAAATGACGTAATGATTAGATACGAATTCAATAAAATTCGTCATGCCTGTTCTATATAGATATATTTATACTATATATAAATTTTTTTATTTTGAAAGTTATGATATGTTAAATTTAAATGACGTAATGATTGGATATGAATTCAATAAAATTCGTCATGCCTGTTCTATATAGATATATTTATACTATATATACATTTTTTTTTATTTTGAAAGTTATGATATGTTAAATTTAAATGACGTAATGATTGGATATGAATTCAATAAAATTCGTCATGCCTGTTCTATATAGACATATTTATACTATATACATTTTTTTTATTTTGAAAGTTATGATATGTTAAATTTAAATGACGTAATGATTGGATACGAATTCAATAAAATTCGTCATGCTTGTTCTATATAGATATATTTATACTATATATACATTTTTTTATTTTGAAAGTTATGATATGTTAAATTTAAATGACGAATGATTGGATACGAATTCAATAAAATTCGTCATGCCTGTTCTATATAGATATATTTATACTATATATACATTTTTTTTATTTTGAAAGTTATGATATGTTAAATTTAAATGACGATATGATTGGATACGAATTCAATAAAAAATTCGTCATGCCTGTTCTATATAGATATATTTATACTATATATACATTTTTTTTATTTTGAAAGTTATGTGATATGTTAAATTTAAATGACGTAATGATTGGATATGAATTCAATAAAATTTGTCATGCCTGTTCTATGCTGTATATATATATATATATATATATTATTTTTGTAAGTCATGATATGTTAAATTTAAAAGACGAAATGATTGGATATGACTTCAATAAAATTTGTCATGCCTGTTCTATTCTGTATGTACACTCAAGAGCTAAAACATATGACCACCCCTACATTTTGGAATGAACTAGCCTGGATGACGTGGAAGGCACGTGATCAGGTGGAAGTGGTATTTAACTGGTATTAAGTGGTGGTATTAATCCATTCCAAGGCGGGTTGAAGCTGTGTTGTGGGCCAACTCGTTATTGACAGGTGGTCATAATGTTTTGGCTCTTGAGTGTATATATTTTTTTATTTTGAAAGTCACGATATGTTAAATTTAAATGACGAAATGATTGGATATGAATTCAATAAAATTCGTCATGCCTGTTCTATATAGATATATTTATACTATATATACATTTTTTTTATTTTGAAAGTTACGATATGTTAAATTTAAATGACGTAATGATTGGATACGAATTCAATAAAATTCGTCATGCCTGTTCTATATAGATATATTTATACTATATATACATTTTTTTTATTTTGAAAGTTATGATATGTTAAATTTAAATGACGTAATGATTGGATACGAATTCAATAAAATTCGTCATGCCTGTTCTATATAGATATATTTATACTATATATACATTTTTTTATTTTGAAAGTTATGATATGTTAAATTTAAATGACGTAATGATTGGATATGAATTCAATAAAATTCGTCATGCCTGTTCTATATAGATATATTTATACTATATATACATTTTTTTTATTTTGAAAGTTATGATATGTTAAATTTAAATGACGAAATGATTGGATACGAATTCAATAAAATTCGTCATGCCTGTTCTATATAGATATATTTATACTATATATACATTTTTTATTTTGAAAGTTATGATATGTTAAATTTAAATGACGAAATGATTGGATACGAATTCAATAAAATTCGTCATGCCTGTTCTATATAGATATATTTATACTATATATACATTTTTTTTATTTTGAAAGTTATGATATGTTAAATTTAAATGACGTAATGATTGGATACGAATTCAATAAAAAATTCGTCATGCCTGTTCTATATAGATATATTTATACTATATATACGTTTTTTTATTTTGAAAGTTATGATATGTTAAATTTAAATGACGTAATGATTGGATATGAATTCAATAAAATTCGTCATGCCTGTTCTATATAGATATATTTATACTATATATACATTTTTTATTTTGAAAGTTATGATATGTTAAATTTAAATGACGAAATGATTGGATACGAATTCAATAAAATTCGTCATGCCTGTTCTATATAGATATATTTATACTATATATACATTTTTTTTTATTTTGAAAGTTATGATATGTTAAATTTAAATGACGAAATGATTGGATACGAATTCAATAAAATTCGTCATGCCTGTTCTATATAGATATATTTATACTATATATACATTTTTTTATTTTGAAAGTTATGATATGTTAAATTTAAATGACGTAATGATTGGATACGAATTCAATAAAATTCGTCATGCCTGTTCTATATAGATATATTTATACTATATATACATTTTTTTATTTTGAAAGTTATGATATGTTAAATTTAAATGACGTAATGATTGGATATGAATTCAATAAAATTCGTCATGCCTGTTCTATATAGATATATTTATACTATATATACATTTTTTTTATATTGAAAGTTACGATATGTTAAATTTAAATGCCGTAATGATTAGATACGAATTCAATAAAATTCGTCATGCCTGTTCTATATAGATATATTTATACTATATATACATTTTTTTATTTTGAAAGTTATGATATGTTAAATTTAAATGACGTAATGATTGGATATGAATTCAATAAAATTCGTCATGCCTGTTCTATATAGATATATTTATACTATATATACATTTTTTTTATTTTGAAAGTTATGATATGTTAAATTTAAATGACGAAATGATTGGATACGAATTCAATAAAAATTCGTCATGCCTGTTCTATATAGATATATTTATACTATATATACATTTTTTTTTTTTGAAATTTATGATATGTTAAATTTAAATGACGTAATAATTGGATACGAATTCAATAAAATTCGTCATGCCTGTTCTATATAGATATATTTATACTATATATACATTTTTTTTATTTTGAAAGTTATGATATGTTAAATTTAAATGACGTAATGATTGGATATGAATTCAATAAAATTCGTCATGCCTGTTCTATATAGATATATTTATACTATACATACATTTTTTTTATTTTGAAAGTTATGATATGTTAAATTTAAATGACGAAATGATTGGATACGAATTCAATAAAATTCGTCATGCCTGTTCTATATAGATATATTTATACTATATATACATTTTTTTTATTTTGAAAGTTATGATATGTTAAATTTAAATGACGTAATGATTGGATACGAATTCAATAAAATTCGTCATGCCTGTTCTATATAGATATATTTATACTATATATAATTTTTTTTTTATTTTGAAAGTTATGATATGTTAAATTTAAATGACGTAATGATTGGATATGAATTCAATAAAATTCGTCATGCCTGTTCTATATAGATATATTTATACTATATATACATTTTTTTTTATTTTGAAAGTTATGATATGTTAAATTTAAATGACGTAATGATTGGATATGAATTCAATAAAATTCGTCATGCCTGTTCTATATAGATATATTTATACTATATATACATTTTTTTTTTTTATTTTGAAAGTTATGATATGTTAAATTTAAATGACGTAATGATTGGATATGAATTCAATAAAATTCGACATGCCTGTTCTATATAGATATATTTATACTATCTATACATTTTTTATTTTGAAATTTATGATATGTTAAATTTAAATGACGTAATAATTGGATACGAATTCAATAAAATTCGTCATGCCTGTTCTATATAGATATATTTATACTATATATACATTTTTTTTATTTTGAAAGTTATGATATGTTAAATTTAAATGACGTAATGATTGGATATGAATTCAATAAAATTTGTCATGCCTGTTCTATGCTGTATATATATATATATATATATATTATTTTGTAAGTCATGATATGTTAAATTTAAAAGACGAAATGATTGGATATGACTTCAATAAAATTTGTCATGCCTGTTCTATTCTGTATGTACACTCAAGAGCTAAAACATTATGACCACCCCTACATTTTGGAATGAACTAGCCTGGATGACGTGGAAGGCACGTGATCAGGTGGAAGTGGTATTTAACTGGTATTAAGTGGTGGTATTAATCCATTCCAAGGCGGGTTGAAGCTGTGTTGTGGGCCAACTCGTTATTGACAGGTGGTCATAATGTTTTGGCTCTTGAGTGTATATATTTTTTATTTTGAAAGTCACGATATGTTAAATTTAAATGACGAAATGATTGGATATGAATTCAATAAAATTCGTCATGCCTGTTCTATATAGTTATATTTATACTATATATACACTTTTTTTATTTTGAAAGTTACGATATGTTAAATTTAAATGACGTAATGATTGGATACGAATTCAATAAAATTCGTCATGCCTGTTCTATATAGATATATTTATACTATATATACATTTTTTTTATTTTGAAAGTTATGATATGTTAAATTTAAATGACGAAATGATTGGATATGAATTCAATAAAATTCGTCATGCCTGTTCTATATAGATATATTTATACTATATATACATTTTTTTTATTTTGAAAGTTACGATATGTTAAATTTAAATGACGTAATGATTGGATACGAATTCAATAAAATTCGTCATGCCTGTTCTATATAGATATATTTATACTATATATACATTTTTTTTTATTTTGAAAGTTATGATATGTTAAATTTAAATGACGTAATGATTGGATACGAATTCAATAAAATTCGTCATGCCTGTTCTATATAGATATATTTATACTATATATACATTTTTTTTATTTTGAAAGTTATGATATGTTAAATTTAAATGACGTAATGATTGGATATGAATTCAATAAAATTCGTCATGCCTGTTCTATATAGATATATTTATACTATATATACATTTTTTTTATTTTGAAAGTTATGATATGTTAAATTTAAATGACGTAATGATTGGATATGAATTCAATAAAATTTGTCATGCCTGTTCTATATAGATATATTTATACTATATATACATTTTTTTATATTGAAAGTTACGATATGTTAAATTTAAATGCCGTAATGATTAGATACGAATTCAATAAAATTCGTCATGCCTGTTCTATATAGATATATTTATATACATTTTTTATTTTGAAAGTTATGATATGTTAAATTTAAATGACGTAATGATTGGATATGAATTCAATAAAATTCGTCATGCCTGTTCTATATAGATATATTTATACTATATATACATTTTTTTATTTTGAAAGTTATGATATGTTAAATTTAAATGACGAAATGATTGGATACGAATTCAATAAAATTCGTCATGCCTGTTCTATATAGATATATTTATACTATATATACATTTTTTTATTTTGAAATTTATGATATGTTAAATTTAAATGACGTAATAATTGGATACGAATTCAATAAAATTCGTCATGCCTGTTCTATATAGATATATTTATACTATATATACATTTTTTTTATTTTGAAAGTTATGATATGTTAAATTTAAATGACGTAATGATTGGATATGAATTCAATAAAATTCGACATGCCTGTTCTATATAGATATATTTGTACTATATATACATTTTTTTTATTTTTGAAAGTTATGATATGTTAAATTTAAATGACGTAATGATTGGATACGAATTCAATAAAATTCGTCATACCTGTTCTATATAGATATATTTATACTATATATACATTTTTTTTTTTTTTTGAAAGTTATGATATGTTAAATTTAAATGACGAAATGATTGGATACGAATGCAATAAAATTCGTCATGCCTGTTCTATATAGATATATTTATACTATCTATACATTTTTTTTTTTTGAAAGTTATGATATGTTAAATTTAAATGACGAAATGATTGGATACGAATTCAATAAAATTCGTCATGCCTGTTCTATATAGATATATTTATACTATATATACATTTTTTATTTTGAAAGTTATGATATGTTAAATTTAAATGACGAAATGATTGGATACGAATTCAATAAAATTCGTCATGCCTGTTCTATATAGATATATTTATACTATATATACATTTTTTTTTATTTTGAAAGTTATGATATGTTAAATTTAAATGACGTAATGATTGGAAATGACTTCAATAAAATTTGTCATGCGTGTTCTATTTTGTATATACACTCAAGAGCTAAAACATTATGACCACCCCTACATTTTGGAATGAACTAGCCTGGATGACGTGGAAGGCACGTGATCAGGTGGAAGTGGTATTTAACTGGTATTAAGTGGTGGTATTAATCCATTCCAAGGCGGGTTGAAGCTGTGTTGTGGGCCAACTCGTTATTGACAGGTGGTCATAATGTTTTGGCTCTTGAGTGTATATATTTTTTATTTTGAAAGTCACGATATGTTAAATTTAAATGACGAAATGATTGGATATGAATTCAATAAAATTTGTTATGCCTGTTCTACATAGATATACACTATACTGTATGTACATTTTTTTCTTGTGTACATCCTGTAGAATTTTTTTTTGTTTTGTTTTTGCTTACGAGAAGAGTTTTGACATTTCATTCCCAGGAGATAGGAATGTATGCTACTTGACAAATACGTAATAAACCCACCACTCATATTTTACAGCAAATAAACGGTTTGTGGACATTTATACTACATGCAATTAGAATTTTGTACTAATTCGGTATCATGTATAATGAGGATATTAGAGAATGTCTGTGCGATCTTCACAAATCGAAACAACTTCAGATTGAATATGATATACTATGAGTTGTTCCATACTGATGGGTGATAGACCATGGTGGTGGGTGATAGTGATAGTGAGGGATGGGTGATAGTGAGGTAAGCTGACCTTCCCCTTAAATGAAGGTTTTTGGTGAAGAGGGAGAGAGTTCTGCGACGAATCAACCAGAAGTGTTTTTGTTTTCTTTTTTTCTGAAGTGACTGAATATGCCGGAGTTTTTCCTCCTGTTTCTCAAAATGAGCCTCTTGTGGTTTAGTGAATCACGTCATGTGATAGTTAAGGTCTGCCGCAGACCCGAGGTTTGGATTTTTCGTAGACTGAAGAACTCTAAAAATCTCCTTCCTTGGAGTGAACTGCACTTGTGTATCAAATTTATATTCTTGATTCTCATTTTTTTTAAATAGAGTTCTGTATATATGCATATAATATTTGTGAATAAAAATTAAAGTGTTCCCATTAACCTGAAAGTGGTCCTCTTCTTGAAGCCGAGATTTTACATTCCTAATTATATTTTTGTTTTACTTTTTTTTTTTTTTAAGGATTTCGAATTTTGATGAAAAGTTAAAATCAAGTGATAAGAGTGATTAAAATAAGGGATTTAAGAAAAAAATCAAGTGACTAAAATAAGGTGATTGGTTTAGCTTTTTTTTTTTTTAATAAGAAAATAGATATTTAAGTATTAGAGAAAAAGAACACTAAGATTAAGATTGTCAATGTTTTCTTATTTAATTTCAAACTAGAAGATGAGATACTTTGTAAATAGCATGCCAGCGCGGAATTTTTTATTTTATTTCTGCATCATTAATACCAAAAATATATTTTATTTAAAATTGCTATAAGCGCTCAGTAGATGTGCTTCTTGCTCATTAACACGTTTAAATTAGCAAACGCATGAGTACGTTTGGATTAACGCATTTTTTGTTGTTGCTGATCAATGGTGGGCCTCGTGTTCCACTTATGGATGACACCCCACCCCCCAACACATACATGTTTGAAGGTAGGACACTGGTGGACTTGACTTGACCAGTTGTGTAACGTCTCGGCTTATATTAGACTTATATCGGCTTCAAGAAGAGGGCCAATTTCAGATTCATGGGTACACTTTTTAATTCTAATTCACAAACATTATATGCATATATATATATATATGTATATACACTGGTGCCCAAAAGTTAAGCATAATTGATAATTATGTGAATAAAGAAGGAACTGTAAATCAGAATGGCGGGAAACGTGATATGCGAGTGTAAATGGTTATAAAATAAGAAAGCAAATCAAAAGAACGATAATAATTAATTTTATTATCCAAAGTAGCACTTTGAAAGAAAACTGAGCATAGCAAGGGTTCACACTTTAAAGAAAACATTTAATAAAATACTGATGCTGCTGTTTAATAAGGCGTGTGGTCACCTCTGACAGCCAGGCACGCTGCACAGCGATTTACCATACTTGCTATGAGATGATGAATGAGTTGTGGGCTCAAACGGTTCCAAGCTTCTTGGAGAACTCTCTTCAGTTCCGTAACGGAGCTGGGTGGATGCGAAAGGGCTGCAATTTGCCTCCCGAGCATATCCCATACATGCTCGATAGGATTTAAATCAGGGAGTTCGCAGACCATGACATGCGCTGGATGTTTTCCGTTTCAAGGAAGTCATCAACCAGCACCGATCGGTGACATGGCGCATTATCATCCATGAATATGAAGTCAGGACCGACAGCACCTCGAAACAAGCGAACATAAGGCTCAAGAACTTCGTCTCTGTATCTTTGACCATGCATATATTAATAACATATTTATATATGTTTATATGTTATGCATATATATATATATATATATATAGCGACGTTACTCACTTAGCACTATCCAGGGGGTACGTGTAGCTTGAAAATAAGCTACGGACGAGGAGTAACACTACCAAAACAATCCAGCACATTGACTACTACAGCTGGTTTAATGGGAACTTATGCCAAATGCATCATTTCGATTCAAGATATCACTGGCAGCCGAATTCACTTTCTTTAGGCCGCTTACAGCTCCATCTATTAAAAAACTTTGTAAATTTTATTGATGCTGTATCGCTTGCAGCTTCTTCAAGTATCTTCAATTCAAATTTGAACTCATTGTGAAAAGTGGTTATTTTTTACAGCATTTAGAAAGTGAGAATTATAATTACCCTCTAAATCATGTTTGTAAAATCTATCTATCTATATATATATACACTGAAGTGACAAAAGTCATGGGATACCTCTTAATATCGTGTCGGCCCTCCTTTCGCCCGGCGAAGTGCAGCAACTCGACGTGGCATGGACTCAACAAGTCGTTGGAAGTCTTCTGCAGGAATATTGGTCATGCTGTCTCGATAGACGTCCATAATTGTGAAGGCGTTGATGGTGCAGGATTTTGGGCACGAACAGACCTCTCGATGATGTCCCATAAATGCTCGATGAGATTCATGTCGGGCGATCTTAGGAGACCAGATCATTCGTTGGAATTGTCCAGAATGTTCTTCAAACCAATCGCGAACAGTTGTGGTCCGTGACATGGCGCATTGTCATCCATAAAAATCTCATCGTTGTTTGGGTACATGGAGTCCATGAATGGCTGCAAGTGATCTCCAAGTAGCTGAACATAAGCATTTCAGTCAATGTTCGGTCCAGTCGCACCAGAGGACCAAGTCCATGCCATGAAAAAACAGCCACACCATTACGGAGCCACCACCAGCTTGAACAGTGCCTTGCTGACAGTTTGGGTCCATGGCTTCATGGGGTCTGCGCCACACTCGAACCCTACCATCAGCTCTTTACCAACTGAAATCGTGACTCATCGGACCAGGCCACGGTTTTCCATTCATCTAGGGACCAACCGATATGCTCACGTGCCCACGAGAGTCGCTGCAAGCGATGGCGTTCTGTCAGTAAAGGCACTCGAGTCGGTCTTCTGCTGGAATAGCCCAAGAAAGCCAAATTTCTCCGCACAGTTCTAACAGACAAGTCCCTTGTACGTCCCACATTGATTTCTGCGGTTATTTGACGCTGTGTTGCTTGTCTGTTAGAATTTACGACTCTTTGCAGACGTCGCCGGTCTCGGTCGTTAAGTGCAGGCGGTCGACCACTGCGCTGTCCATGGTGGGATGTTATGCCGGAAATTTCATACTCTCGGCACACTCTTGACTGGTGGATCTGGGAATGTTGAATTCCTAACGATTTCTGAAATGGCATGACCCATGCGTCTAGCTCCAACTAACATTCCGCGTTCAAAGTCTGTTAATTCCCGTCGTGCGGTCATCAACACGTCAAAACCTCTTCACATGAACAGAAATGAAAGCTCTGCGAAAGCACTGTGCATTTATACCTGTTCTACGCGATGCTACTGCAATCTGAAAATTTACATATATCTATCACATGACTTTTTGTCACTTCAGTGTATATATATATATATAAATATAGATAGATAGATTTTACAAACATGATTCATTTTAATTGGCGAAATGCTTATGAATATGTCAAGAACTTTTATTTATTTGTTTAAAG
>BPLR01004054.1:0-26524 GCA_021605095.1 Caerostris extrusa | reverse complement strand
TAATTTAAAAAGAATCTAGAATAAGAAGATATAAAAAAAAAAACATTTTTTTCTGAGAATTAAGCATTTCCGGAATATTTGTTTTCTTGTAAAATATAATAATAGATTAAATGCAAAATGTTATATTTCAGTATCTAAGTCAAAAACAAATAATTCACCAATTTTTAAAATAAAAGTAAAACTATATTCAGATAAACTACAGTATTAATTTTCTTTTCTATTCCTCCATGCACAAAAAAATAATAATAATAAACCTTTAACTCAATTTGAAACGAATGAAAAAATCTCGTATTGCATAGAAATAGTTTTTCTCTACTAGTGGTTCTCATTTTGACGGAAAGGATTCCCAGTGGTTTCTCAATCTAGAAGAAGCAATATACAATGAAGTCATTTCTGATTTGCCTTTTTGCCTTTCAATCTCACTTAAAATAGGAATACAAATACAGTTGCAATTTTTAAAAGGCAGCTTCTTTGTTCGAATAGCACGCTTTTATTTGCAATACAAGTTGCAACTGTTTAACTTGTTGACATCTGCACGATCGTTTAACGGAGAACTCAGGGGAATCTGGTTTTGAATACTAAAGTTCCGCTACAATTTTGAATTCCAACACGGTTTTATTTGGCCCCAGTTTTTCATTTTTTGCGTGCTTATTTTTGTGTAATTTGAGAAGCCGAGGAAATTCGGTTATTGCAAACTATTTAATTTTACAGCCTTTTCCTAAGTTTAATTTCACTACCGTGTTTTATTCCATGAATCATTACATTATTTTTTATAAATTTCAATCGTTTATTTATCTTAAATTTTATAGTAAAATTTTTTTTTATTATAAATAAACCAAAATTTTTAATTTAAAATTTAAAATTTTAATTTTTATAAATAAACAATGATTAAATAAAGTTTAATCCCATTTACATTTATTTGAAACTCTGCTATATGAAAAGTAATATCCCTTCAATTGGGCTTATTTGTTTTTAGTATTGGAAAATATGCAGTGAAAAAAAAAATGTGTAAAAGAAGATATTATCAAATATATCATTGCAGAATGTTCTTTACAAATGAAACTCAGAAGAAGTGCATGCAAGCTTTTATAAGTATTTGATTGTTTTGCATTGATAAAAATAAAATTAATTAATATCAGTCATTTCAATACGTTGTCATTTCTATACGTAATCCTACTCTTCTTATAAATATTCAATTAGATTTTTACGAAGTATCCCTTCAAACTTGATCTTACACTTGTTGCTCAATATAAACTTGACATATATCAAAAAGATGATTTATAATTATGATGGATGTTATATACGTATATAAAACCAATTTTATCGGACGCGCAATAATCTGAAATGTGGGAATATGCATTTACCTACATATCTGTAGTATTCACGGAATGTCTATTTAAAATGCAATTAGAAGCTATAACAGTACTCAGGAAACTGTAGCTGGTAATATAAGCATATTTACATTATATATTAAGCCCTATGTATGGGAGAAATTTATTGAACATAGGATACTCAGAACTATCCAGGAACCTCTGAAATTGAGGGTCAAAAATATATTTGATTTCAGAACTGTTCAATAATTTCTTATGAAACTCCTATACATAAATTCAAGATATTCTATTTAAAATAAATAAGAAACATCAACAGGTTAGCCTAAATTTATTGTAATTATAAAAATTATTTAAAACTAAACGATATATATTGCGAGATAATCATATTTCAATGTACATATATTTAATAAAGATATGTTTCAATACTAAACAACAATACACAATCAATTAGTAATAGTAAAATTAAGTTATACGGAAATACAAAGCAATATACTGTTGTATAAAAATACAAAAATCTATAACGACATATGAAAAAAAAGAGAAAAAAAGTATCTCTTTATGTTCTCATTTTATGTTATCTTTTTTCCTTAATATGTCAAGCAATATTAAAATTGTAACTACCAATATCACTTTATTTTCTTTGAAATTACTATAAGCAAATTCTTGTTTGCCATCTCATTCAATATTAATGAAATATAAATTGTGTAATAACAATTTTAATATATTACTAAATCTAACTTTAAAAAAAGCTTTTTTATTTTAAGGCTTTTGCTTCAAACAAACATTATTAATAAAAATATGCCTCAATATTTATCGATAAAAGTAATATTAAATATACTTTAAAATATTTGCCAAATTAATAAGAATCTATTCTACTAAAATATTTATTTGTACGATGAATATTCATTGTGGTTTCCTTAAATATTTTTAAATACAAACTTATATTTGACATACTTATATAATTCATTATTGATGAAACAATTTTTTAATTAAATAACGTAAAATGAATTTTTAGTTTATATACAAAGATATAATACTCAGTTTGACATTAATTAAGATAAAAACATGCATTATAACATAATATTTAAAATTTCAATTTAGGCTATAGAAAAAAAGTGAATGGGGAAACTATTGACAGATTCTCAAGTGGATAGCATTTTCAATCTCACTTGACAACCGTAGTCTTCAGACTCTGAAATAAGAACGATGTTCAGTATAGAGACGGAAATATTTATCACTTTTGATATATTGAGACAGATACGGCGTCTAAAAGTTGACGCATACACAAGTACCTCAAAACCATTGCTATATCCAGAAAATACAAAAATGAATTATTTTATAACTACTTTCGCAACGTTTTTAGTAGAAGATTTCGATTGATTGATGCCAGATCTACTCAAAAATTCAAAAACAGAATAGAATAGAATCCAGTACGTCCTTTTTTTTGTAATTGTTCGTCAAATATGCAGTCAGTATTTACTTTAAGAAAATATATACTTTATTAGCAATTTTTGTTAGTTCCAGACATGATTTGCAAACAACTGGTCAATGGTAATAAGAGAGTTCTTTAAAATAAAATTTATTTTTCTGCCATGGTATTCATTTTATATTCGAGTCGAATAAAATGCATTGAATTCTTTTCTTTCGAATAGATGTATAATTTAATTAGTTTTCACTTTTATACTCTCTGTGGCTCTCTAAAAACAAACGTATTTATCATAACTCCCCCCCCATTTTAAAAATTGCTGGCAAGCAACATTTGTGTAACAATGAGATTTTGAAATTTATTTAAATATTAATAAGAATATATGCATATTATTTAATTTAATTTTATGTAATCAAATAAAAATCGTGTTCCACTAAAGAATAGAAATACATTGAATAAATGAAATGTTTTTCTGTCTCTTTCTTACTTTTTCTTTTTATTATTTGTTTAATATGTTGTTGAAATTGGATTGTTGGCCTCTTTGAGGTAAGTATTAGCAGTGCGAGTTTAGATTTAAATAAACTAGACCTATTTCATTTGTTGGCTTATGACTGACTGTCAGGAGCTTCAAAACTAGCTTTGTTATAATTGCATGTGGTTTTTCCTTTTTTGTTTCCATAGAATAATAATTATGGGGTTTCTATGAAACAATTTTTTAAAAATCAGTTTTGAAATAAAGTGCAGTTTATTACAATTCTTGAATAAATAAACATATGAGCAAGTGTGTATTGATACACGCGTTTGAATTTATTTTTTGTCACATTTCCATTAGAAAATAAAAAATAAATGTAAATTACAATAAGAAACCGAAAGTGAGTTTTCTCTTTAAACAAAAAATATGATTATTTTGTTTATTCAACAAAAATTAAAACTGGGCATAGAAACAAGACACGAGGGGCTTTTTTTGTTTTCCACGAGGCTGTGAACTAAAGATTCCACACAAGCAACATATTCAAGCTATTAGCTGTTTCAGAACGTCTTTACTTATTTTAAAAAGGGAATTAAAAAATAGAACAATTTAATCTAACAAATATAAAGATTTTTTTTATAATGGTTGGACTTTAATTCCAGTTGGAGCTTTATGTGCACATTAAGCAATTTAGATCTTTGCTGATGTAAATGTTAACTGGAATATTTATAATTATTTTCTGCCCAATAAAAAAATTAAATGTTTTTAGGATTTCATATGCAAGTGAGATTGAAGAAAAGACCCACTTCTAATAGTTTTGCTTCTTCTGCATCGTTCAAATTCTATATTGAATTCTATATTCGTGTTATATTGAATGTTATCAAGGAATTACTTAAAATACTAAATATAATGATACTTTTTAAGCGTTTTTACTGCAGCAAACTAAACAAGCTTATTTTCCTTTTTTTAATTTATTTCACTTCATCAATTTCAAAAAATATGAATACTCTAAAGTATTACAACATTTGTTTATAATTTGTTAAAGAAAAGCTACATAAATATTTTACTTAAAAGAATTTAAGTTTGATAATTTATAAAAATAGGATGCGAATATTTTCTAATTAATTATTTGTTACAATTTACATTATTTGAATTTGGGTTTTTGGATATTTATTTATTTATTTCATATTTTATTTTTATATGTTAATTTTTTTTATTTTTATTTTCATATTAATACTACTTTACATTAAAAATTTAGTTAGTGTCTGCTCGAAATTATCGTAAACAACAGAGTAGAAACAGATTTCTTTTAAATTATTGTTCTCATTTAAGACAAAAGATATCTTTTGGGAACAATTTTAAAAACTTAACATCAGAGAAATTGTTCTGAAGTACTGAAAGATTCTTTAAAAAAAAATTCTTAAATCTTTAGATTTAAGGACATTTTTTTTTTTTTTTGAATTTTCTGCAAATAATTTTCTCCATGAAAACCCTTGATATAAAAAGTGTGTTATTTCAAAAATACCACTTAATCTTTTGAAAAAGCAGCAAAGATTTTTTTTTTTTTTTTTTGTGTAGCATTACATTTTTGAAATTTTCATGTTGTAAATTTTTGCTGTTATTAAATTCTCAGGAAATACGTTTGGCATTGTACGACTTTAAAATATGTTTTAATTGAGTAAGTCTTGTTGGAAAAAATGTTAAAAGAAAGACCACTAATATAGAATTCAGAAAAAATTCTCTGATAAAAATGCTTAACATATCAAAATTAAATGAATAATTTTATCATTCTTTTCAACAGTAATCTAATAGGAGTTTTTACTAATTTCTCATAACAATAACTTTATGACATTAATTGCGAATTTTTTTATTTGATTAGAAGCTTAAAATTTTAATCATTCTGATCCACATTGTTCACACCTAGTACACCCAGAAAATGGCGTCGAACTGGAGACGTACATCTTTCGGAAAGTTTACATCTGTGTGACACATGATTCAAATTATTAAACCCCCTTCTCAGCCAACTGCGCAACAGCGAAACATGTTATCAAAGTGCACATTTGTCTACAAAATTAAGTTTCCCTAATTAACCTGATGATAACTGAACCTCTAACCTTTTTCCTGTGAGGAATGACAACCCGATTACAATCGACATTCTAACCAACCATGGCATAATCAGATCATGCAGTTTAAATCTTTACAGTTGAACTCTTGGAAAATAAAATGTTGTTCAAATTTCTGAAAATTCTGCCTTGGAAAATAGTGCAATTTAATTTTGTGTGAAATGCAAATATAGTATATATATAACATAATACTAAAGGATTTGGGCTTGATTATAAAAATGGTTTATATACTTAAGAAATATTAACGGTAATTATGGTAAATGTTGTAAAATGAATACACGATGTAATAAAACTATAAAATGAAACAAGTCACTTTAAGTAGGAAACACAAATTAAAAATTATTATAGACTTCACTATTTCCTTGGTTAAAAGGAATACAGAAGGCAAGCAAAATTATCTCAAATTAATTGGAAGTATGACGAAAATTGTTGCTATTAATACAAACCTTTTTCACCGTTTATTATTAGATATATCTCCATTCTAGGCACTGTAATTATTAGATATATCAAAATAAAAACATAATAAACTTTTGAGATACCGAAGCAAAATAAAAAAATCCTAATATTCTGATGCTATATTATGGCGGCTTGGTAATTCGTGCTTCTTTGAATCTGTACATTTTATTGTAAGTATCTAGCTATAAATTCATCCTTCATAAAAGGGTCTTTGGTATAGAAATCCTGAATCAAAATCCTCGTTACAGCTCAATTTAGTAGAAAAAGGATACCTCAGACATAATAAAGAGCTAAAGACTGGTCGATTCCTGAATTCTATGAGCCGGATAATGTCGTGTTTTACTAAAAATATCGGATGATGCAATCTTCTTATTATAGAGCCTCTGACAAAGCAGCGAACTAATGAAGATTTATGTGATGACTCGTCCATAATACAAACGAGTGAAAAAAAGCTGGTGAGGCTTTACTGTTAGGGATTCATGTTGTCATCGGATTACAATGTCATCTTTGCTACCCCAATCGCTCCATTGATTTTATTGCAGCGATCACCCCATCTGCTATTGACCTTTGCTCTATTTGCTGACAAGCTTGTTATTTTACTTTTTACTTGAACTGTGAACAACATGCATTCGAACCAAAGTTTCCCCTCGAATGCAGCTAGCGAAATGAATGGAATGATTGTTATTTGTATACAAGACCATGGAATTCAGCAATAAAAATTGCATTAATATTAATAATGTAATCGCTAAAAATATAATTTTTACAGAAGAACCCCATTTGCTTATGTCATATCACAGAGAATCAAAATTAAGAAGTGACATAGCATCGATAATTATAACTGTCACAAACACTAATCATTTTGAACCAATTAAATCTGAAGACATAGAGAGTGAAGAACATTTTCGGTTTTTTGCAATGTTCCAGGAATAGATAACTAATATCCTGATAATTAAATACCCATGCTGGTATATTCCAAGAATTCGTGCTATTCTTGCATGAAAAAAAAAAAAATGTGAACTTGAAAATGTGTTCTTGTATAAAATTTTACTACATCCGTTATGGATATAATAGCACTTAGAATAAATGTTTAAACAATGCATATAGTTTATGGCTGTAATATGAATGCTTGGATACTTTATCATAAAAGTAAATGAAGATGTTCTCGTTTAATAAATAGATTATCCCAAGTTTCAGACATAGGATTGCAATGCCATGCATAATTCGGGAAACTTTTTAATTCTGCATCCTTCCTATTTCATAGACCAAGAAATCAATATTTTTTCAACAACTTTATTTAATCGTAATTTTTATTAAACCTTTTACATTCATGAAGTCGCTGAATAAAATTAAAACTGTAATGCAAATATTCTTTAGAAAAACATAAATTTTAAATTTATCGAAATAATATTATGATATAATAAATGAAGCGATAAAATCGAAATTCTACCTAATAAAAAGTTTTGAGCTGCAATTTGTTTGATTTTTTTATAGTGAAAAGGAAGCATTCATTTAAACAACAAATTAAGAGGGAAATAGCTAAAATTATTCGTATTAATTATAATTGTAGGAGATTAAAAAAAAAAAAAGAAATAAAAAATACATAAAAGTACGAAGCAGTAATTTTATTTAAAGAAATTATACATAACTAAACTAAGATTCAATCCTAAATATTTAATAAAAATGTTTGTTAAAAAATAACAAGCAAATATAAACATTTTAAGTTCACGGAAATTTATCTTCAGTTTTTTTCTCGTACATTTAGAAATTTATCTAACGCATTTCCATTGTTACATAAAGTAAATAAATTTAAAATTTTAGAACAGATCTATTACATAAAAGTACATATATATTCAATTTTAATACAAAAATTATTTGCACAGAACGACAAATAACTAAATTTAAAATCCTTATATCTACATATGTCATGCTCCAAAAAAATTCCAGTTCCTTTTTATTTATTGAACATTTTCTAAATGTACTGTTTTTTATTGATAAATTATATATAAATAATAAATATTAATTACATACATAAATAAAATAGGCGTGTTAAAAATTTAATTTCTTAACGTGTTAAGAAAAATGCAGAAATCTATTTATTTCAATTCAAAGAGCCAATTGTTTCTAATTTCTCCGTTTAGACTGAAAAATAACATGTAAATCTGTCTACGTCTGATTGTCGGTTTCACTTCGAATAGATTGATAAAAACAGATTTAGAAAAACAGAAACAAAAAACATTCCATGAAACAGTGATTTTCTTTCTTGCTTTCAAATAGATGAAACAGGAATTTGGCGGTTTTCGTCTTTCATTTTGAAACTCTGCTCGCAATTTGATACCTTTTCAATAAGAGGAAACACAGCAAAGTACTTCTCACTGCTTTTTTCGCCTTTCGCTATTTGCATTGAAAGTGGCAAAACAGTCCTGTCTGAGCATAGTCTAAAGAATAAGATTTAATTTATTTTAACAGATTTGCATTTATTGGTTTAGAACATTTTAATGAATAATATTTATTTTTAAGCGATAATATAATCCTTTAAATCTGGTCTCAAAACTATTCTTATAATAAAGTGAATTTTCTTAATTTTTCAACAAATATGTTCTTTAAAAAATTAAAAATTGGGAATTTAAATAAATTAATTGGTACTATAACAAAATTATTTTTTCAATACATTAAAACTTAATTCTAACGATAAATAGATAATTTCAGCAGAATACCAAGAATAACTCTTCATTTGTGTTGTACGCTGTTTTCGTCAGGTATTACGATGCAAGACACAAATGTTGTCCCAATCACCATCGTGTCTCCTCTTTTCTGAAAGCAATAACTATAACGCACGTCTCCGACGGATTTCACATTAGCCCTCCAATTGAAAGGATAATGTGAATTGGGATGTTGCAATTGTACATTAATTGTGATATTTATTAGTGATTCAATTATGATTAGTTTTTTATTGGGTATAAAATATAACTTTTATATTGAGATTGTAGGTACTTTTTAAACCATGCCTTAACCTTTCTAGGCTTTTGAAAATTCTGGGTAGTTCATACAATTTCGTATAACATGTCTTAAAAATTTAAGCTTCTTTGAATCTTTATTTAAAAACGGAACTAGTTAAATACACTCGATTCTTTTACTACAATATGAGTTATTAAGTTAAAGTTTTAATCTTCAAATTCTTTTACATTTATATATTTAAAGTTTTGAGAAAATATGTAGTTTTTCATGCATACTTAAATAACATTACATTTCGTAATATATTTAGCAATTTGTTTTAATACGTTTTAAATAGAAAAAAATATTGCAACATTAATATTATTAATATTATTCCTTATTCAGGTACATTAAAAACAATATGTTTTCCCTCTATAGCTGTCATCAATTCAATTTCATCTTGCTTGATGTTTCTGTTTTATTTTCCCAGCAGTAATGTCCATATTTATACGGGATACATGTTTCTTCTGGCATTGGCTGCTGAAACAGATATCATCTTGCTACTTATTACTTATGATTGATCGATTTTAATAGTGAGAACGTTATTGCAACCCCTCGCTAGTAATTTGCTGTTGGCATAAGATATATATCATCCGGGCAAGAATAAAATATGTTATTCTAATGTATTTGTTCATGCAGTAATTGTGAATCTAGAAATAAGCTCTCTAGATTTAATGTCTGTTCAAAATATTTTAAACTAGAATGAATTTTTTTCAAGAAAGCTTAGTATAATTTATGATAAAATATGCATTAGAGATAATATTAAGATTTCCAAAAGCGGTTTCTTAGATTGCGAAAATATGAATTGCTATGAATTGAAGTGGTTTTTGTAAATTATTTTAATTTTACCAGTCATTTATTTATCATATTAAGAATTATCAAATAATTTGTATGGCAATTTAATTTTTATTACACTTTAAAATTATTTAAATTTAAATTTAGAATTGCATAAATGACATCTAGATATTTATATATTTTTATACAATAAACCGATGTGTAGTTGCAAATATTTTCTTATTAGTCAACAATGTGTTAAAAATATTAATATGTTTTTATAGCTTAATCATTATTTTTAAGAAAATTATAATGATTATTTTTTTATCAAAAGAAATCTATGATATTCAATAATATATATCAGCAAACACTTAAATGTAAGCATTCAAATTATGTACATACATATTGTACCGTTGGCCCGGATTCAGCACGGCTAATAATTTGCAAATTTTACATTAAATTTGTTCATAAATTTCAATCATATGCTATGTTTTCTAATCGTCAATTGAGGACATTTAGATTTTGAAGAAAGACTAAAATATTGAGTTGATACAGCTCAAAATTAATAAAAAAAAAGTTAATTCAAAAAACAGAATTAGATAAATATTTAATTCGTTGTTTCGAATTGATTGTAAACTAGGAGGCATAAACTTTTTCCAATAGTGGTTTAGTTGACATGAAGGGTCTATCTATATTTTTCTTTTTCTTACCCTAATACAAGAAGTTCAACTCGGTCAAGAATTTAGCGACAGACAAAGAGCTTTTTTTTTTTTTTTAATTAATTCATAAAATATTTAATCAGATTGACGAATTTTAAAAGCCGACATATTACAAAAAGTCTGTTTAGTTTTTAAAATGTGCTCAGAAAAATAACTGTAGTCGTCTCTAAATAAAGCATTTAACTGCGCATACCTCTTCGAATCTACATATGTATGGGAACTAGCTTTTCCAGATATTAACTTTGAAAATTAATTAATAGAAACACTTTAAGTTATGATTTTTTGGGATAATTTGTTAACTAAAACTAAAAAAAAAAAAAAAAAAAATGCATGGATGAATAGACTAATGAAGGCCGCATGTACTCATTGAAACACAGAAAACCTATTAGATCATACAACAGGAAATTTCATTTACTTATATGTAATAGTAAACAAAATATAACATAATTAGAAAACAAAGAATTTTATGCATTTTATAACATAAAATTAATAAACAATCAAACTAGCAGAATGGATTTTAACTTCAAGGCAGCAATAAATTAGAAAACATCAAATAAAAATGTTTTTTTGTATTTAATGTTCTTGTTTGAATTAAACTAAAGATAGATCATATTTAACCTGGATATGGTTTTATCCTTCTTCAGAATCTGATTTTAAAAAAAAATATTAACAACTATATCTGATCTAAAAAAATAAATCTAAGGCAAGACAGGACGTAAGAAGCAAATGCGGTCTATAAGAGACTACGATAGGTGAATGATATATTGCACACATCACATGCATTCTTTACATTCTCTCACACTGTTTTTATTTTTATTACATTCTTTTAAATACATAAATGAAGTAATGTATAATAACTTCCAAGTTCTGTGTGTGTGCATGGTCAATGGTTACATTACAATGAATATATGCGACTCAGCGATTTCAAAATCTATGCATTCCTGATTTAAATAATGCATTAAAAAACAAAAAACAAATTACTAAAAAAGGAAATTTGCAGTGTATAAAATTGGGGTACAAAGAAAATATGATATTAACATGATTTCCTATTATATTACATTTTCTACTTCGGAAAGACAGCATAAAAGTTTTATTTCAGGAAAAACAAAATTATTTAACTAAGCTATAAATGGTTTATATTGTCCAGTAACTATTTGATGGGATGATACTCAATACAGTAAGGCATGTTTCCCCTGAAATCATCTCTGCCTCGCTAAGATTATCATTGCATACATCGTTTTATATTCATTAAAAAAAATTAAAGTTAGTTTAAAAGGTATTAAAATCAAAAATTGTTTTTAAAAATCTGATTTGGCAATTAAATTTGATGCATAAAATTGCATGATTTATGTAAATAATTTTGTCATTCCAAAACTCATAACTTCTTTTAAAGATAAATTAAAGAAAATCGTGTCTTTGTGGAGAAAAAAAGAAAGTGATGAATTGTCAAAAGAGTTTCTCGCTCACTCCATAAGAATTCATAGACCACGTGCAGATGTACCTTGTGAAGGAGAATTAATAATATGAGAAATTCAGTAGATGATTGAAAGGTGTGAAATGCACATCGAACATGAACTGGCTAGAAATTAATTACGAACATTCCAGATACCAACACTCAATTTTTCTGGAAATCAATCGCTGAACTTGATTGATTGAGATGACAAGTTGGAAGCTGCCCTAAAAGAATTTCATACTGCAAACTTCAGCGTTTTATCAATCCAATATTTGATGCTGAAAGCATTGATTTCGGTAACCCTTTATCTTCGCGAAATAGTTGAACATTGCGTAAAAATTGGTCATGGAACAATCAACAGCAGTTTGTAAAAGAAAATGTTTTAGTATTGCTTAGTGGTCAATATGTTTTATTTCCACGGGAAAAAAAATATCCTTTTTTATTTAAGTGAAAAGATGATATCTCTTTTCATTAGATGTTTTTTTTTATATCAGCTATTTTTTATTGTTTTTTGCTTCCGTCATATTTTTTTCTGTAAAGGCATTCCACGTCGTCGCATCATCTAAATTGCATGGACTTTTTTATTTTTAATAAAATTTACTTTATGAACACGAGCATATAATAAACTATTATTCAGCTGTATAGCCTTTATTCTAAGAATATGTCAACAACTCATAACTGATTAAAAAACTTGATGAAAATTCAAATACGTTCTAAAGTATTAATGTTTTTTTTTTCAAATGCTGTGGTTATTTTTAAAAATTAAAAAGTCTTCCCTTTATGAGGGAAATATGAAATATGATTAAAATTTCATTAAAATTATATGAAATCTTAATGAAATGATAAGCAATTGATTAAATTATTTAACATTTCACATGTTGTAATATATATATATTTCAAATATATATTTTGAAAGGCCAAATGATAAAATACTTTATTTTAATTTTTAGTTCTAAGTTTTTTTAATAAAGATTTTCAAAATCAGAAGCATATTTTTATAGCATTTATGTGTATGCCTTTTGAGAATTCATCATTATCTTCATGATTTTTAATCATATGTAGACAGTAGTTACAAACTATTGAATTTTTAGTATTTACGTCTTTCAATTTTTAAGAGTATTGAAAAAGCAAAAAGCATACGATTCCTTAAAATCTCAAAATAACTGAAACATATTTAAATAATTCGGTATTAAAGTTATTTATTTAATTTGCAAACCTAAAAGTCTCTAATAACAAATAATGCAATTTGATTCGATAAGAGGGTTTCAAATTGATAGAGTTATTTGAAATGGGCATCTGTTCAAATTCTATGTTAATTAAAGCAATCGAATTAACTTATTTAACCGTGGACCGCTGTCCAACTGAAAATGTTTGTTTTCCTTTTGGAAAGACACGAACCCTTCAGTCATTGAAGATTAACGAGGTGTCTGTTTTTTATCTTTTTTCTTTGAATGAACGATATTCAACAGGAGAGTCTCTTGAAAAGAAGCAGGAATTTAAAGCAATTTGGGAAGTTAAATATTTACTTGTATAAAGTTTTTTTTCGGTTGAACACTGATTAAAAATTCAGTAAATACCACAGTAAATGTAATGTGTTAGTCTCTAGCTTGGCGTTTCTTAACGAATACTTCAGAAGGAAATGCGACTTTTTTTTTCTCTCGCGTTTGATAAAACACTTGCGTTTTGTGAACTGCTCATTTATTACGTATATAAACACAAGATTCTCTTCGTCTATATGAATTTGGTGTCTTTTTTGTTTATTTATGGCTTATAGAGTAAATTAGCTTTCAAGTACTAAGATATGTCACACTTTAAATTATTTCTTTACTGATATAAAGAAAACCTTTTTTTAAATGAAAATGTATAATGCATACACAATTTCAATGAGAACAATCTATTGCTGTTTGATTAAGATGTATATTTTTTATTTTTAGAAAAGTGAAATAATTAATTATTAAAAGATTATCGTTAACAATTGAAACAGATTTTTAAATATAATCAATAATATTTTCAAATGGAGGTCTTCTGAACTAGGTTTGCTAGATTCAAAACCCAATAAACGAGATGAACAGGAAGTTTCCATGTCTATCACGATAATAGTGATTATAGCATGGTAGCCATATAACTTCGTGGTCAGAAATTCCGTCCATTGGATATGAGGTGGAAGGTGGGTGTTGCGAATACCTATATACGACCCCTTGGCTATTCATTTCAAATTGAGGGGAAACTAGATTTCTAACTTCTTGAAACCATTGCAATCTTTATTCTATGATAAGTAAAGGCAGCATTACCATGATTAGTTATTATATATTTATTTTCTTATGATAAACTATTATTTATTTATTATAATTACACTGTTATATATCGTACCTTCCATTAATTTAATTTCTCCAATTTATACCATTTCCAATATTCCTTATGGAGTATAATAAAATTTCAACTTCAGCTTTAATTGCAATGAGTTTTAATTCGTATTTCATAGAAATAAGTTATAGGAATTTTTCAAAATGTCTTAGATTTTGACTGACATGTAAAAAAAATGTTTACTTTATTTTATTTTTTTTTTATTTCCAAGATGTTGTTGACCTACCTATCTTAAATTTATAAAAAGTTTAAAGAGAAAGATAACGTCTCATCTAATTTTCATCCATATGAAATTCGAAGAACTTAATAATGCATTGAATAAAAAATAGGTGTAAAATTACATGTAAGAAAAAGATAAGGATTTATATGTTTTTCTCCATTGGATCTTGATGCCTTTATCGAACATTTTGAATCATCTGGTTGATTCACCATCAGCTTCGTAATAAATCGCCTCTTCATCAATTGCTGCCTTTCCAAATACTCATGAGAACACTTCAATATATAATGATGTTTGGATACATGGATTCTATATTGCTTTTCTTCCTTTCTCTTCATTTGTTTTGGTTGTATTCTTAATGGATCAGGGTAATCTGGAAATGATCAACGACTGCTCCAATCTCGTTTCTATGATGCTGCTTTAACAAGAAAAAAAGTATTTACTGTGATTAAAGGTGATAGCTGTCCTTTTATATTTTAAGATTTGCTTCTAGCATTTTATTTCTTGAATTTAGATATCTAGTAATAGTGTATAATGAATCAATAATGTATAGTGAGAATCACATTTGAAAAAGAATTTCATAATTACAAAAAAAAAAAAAAACATTTTTATACCAATTTTCGTTAAAAGATTCTAAAAACTACCAATACAAGTTAATTTATTATTCGACATGAAATCAGAAATGACACCAAATATTATGGCAAGTGTCTTAAATCATAATTCCTAACAACGATTACACATATATATGTATATAGTTGTAAAAAGGGACTTTTGTTAGAAAAATAAATAACCGACTGAAAGATACAGATTTAAATTCAAACACCACATGTAATATGAAGTAAAGATCATTATAAAAAATTAAAAAGCGATGATATAAAACGTTGCGACAGATGTTGATATTCAATTTTCATTATTTGCACTGAAATATTTACCGACTCAAATATCTTTTTAAGAATCAGATATTCATTCGCTAGTAGACTCAAATATTATTTTGAATAAAAGAATAAATGAAACATTTTAACTGATTGAATGAGAATGCTTATTTTATAAAATATATATTGTGACTTTATGATTAAAAATAAAATCAAATTTAAATATTTTGTGTTTCTATATTATAAACATTTCCTATAATTTTATACAGTATTTCTAAAAACAATCAACAAAGCATTTCTATCTTTTTTACAGCAATTTTTATTTAAAAAAATATTTAATGTAGTGTTACGATTGGTGAATATTTAAAAAAATATTTCTTTAAATCAAGACTCTGATGCAAAAACAGTAAAGTATAAATGCCTCTTATCGATACTTTCTTTTTTTTGAAGCTTAGAGGAACATAAACATACATTTTCCCTAACTTAAATGCGACAGTTGGAAAGATTTTCTTGTCATCTTCTTTGAAGCAAAGCATTGTAAGGAGATATTATACATCTGCTTCCAACGTAAAAAGGTATTTTTCTTATGCGCTATTTGCTTTATTTTAAATTGTCACACTATAGGAAAATATAAATATAAATATAGAGTCGGATGTTTCCTTTTCTGTATGCATACGGTTTTTTTTTCCTTTTTTGTCACCCATATTATAAGCTGTATTTCTTGTATCCCATACAATTAAATGTTATTGTTTTAGGTAAAGGTTGCAAAACCCATGACTCCCAATACCTTTGCTTTTCCTCATCACATGCCAATTTTACTTAAAAAAGCAAAATTCAATTTTTTTTTTTTTTTTTTTTTAATTTTTAGATTTTGATGAATGATTATGATAGGGGTACATAATCCAGCTGTAGTTGGAATGAAAAATGAAGCATTTAAATTATAAAAAATATTATAAATAATGTTTACTGTTTTATTGTAGCCTTAAGTTCAGATGTGTTAGTAATATCCTATCTACATAATCTTTCATTTATATATACAGTATTTTTGTCTAAAATATCTTCCATTTTAAAAGTACGTAAACAGAGTAGACATAGTTGTTGCAAGGCTGTTGCAAAAATTCATCAGCCCTTTACAAGACTGCGTAAGCCTGATAGGATCAACAGGAATTTTTGAACAAATATTTTTAGGTATCAGTTTAAAAAATTCATAAATAAAATGTTTTAATTCAGTTTCACGCTTTGGGACTACAAAATTCAAACGAAAACACTTATACAAGAATGAGGGATATTACAATATCTGTGAAACATTTGTTTCCGAATTGATCAGTTAATTTCAATTCTTTTCAGTATTTTGATCTTAAATCTTAAAAGATTATGCTGTAACAATGTTTAAATATTTAATAATTTTGTTTTTGTAGGATTTGTCTCTTATAAGAATATATTTGACTCCTATTTGTAGTAATGATCTTTACAGGAATTTCAGTAAATTATGTGTGTATATTTATTGATTGCAACATTACTTAATACATTTTAGAATAAAAACGCATTGTGTTTTAATTGTTTATATCAAATTTATGTGAAATTAACTACTATTATTTAAATAATTAAATTAATTACTTAAAATACATACTACACTCAAGGATATTCAATAAGACTATACAATTAATGGTTGTTACACGAATATCATTCTTTATTCAAAAGACCCATAATATATTGCTCTAGGCAGTATACTGTTACTCTTTACTGTAAATGAAGTGCTTTCAGTGACTGGGAGATACTGAATCATCTTATTTATGCTATTAAAAGGAGAGCAAAGGCTTTAACTTATGTTTATTCTTATACCTAGAAGTTTATTTCCCCCTGGCTAATATAAATTAGTATTTATTTTTTTGCTTTCATACTAGAGTGATTTAAACTTTACTTAAACTAATTGCTTTTAAATTTAACAAAAACCACGTCATCATGATTATGCTACTTTTTACTGTATATTATTTTTACTTAATATGGGATTTTCATGAATTTTATAATGCTTACCAATACGTTCTTCTTACAATAAGTTTTATTTGGCAATTCCTGTGCTATTTAATGCTTGACTTTTCTAAATCAAATGCCCATTTAACTTATTCGTGAAGTATTAATACTTCTCAAGTATGTTAACATTTAATCTACATTACGCTCAATCTAAATTAAATTCTCTTTGAGGTCCATATTTTTAAAAATAGAATACAGAATAGAAAATATCTGAATATTAATTCATTCAACAGAAGTTGCTACTACAAAAAAAAAGAATAAAAAAATTACAATGAAATTAATTTAATCAAAAACTTACATTTCTTTTTCCTTTTAATTTTGTGTAAAATATTTATAATTTGTTATAGATGGAAAAAAAGCATTATTGCTTTAATTAGAGGATAACATATGAATTTTAATAACGATAAATACTGACTTTTTAAGCATTCTACACCACCACATACGAAATATTTCCTGAAGCTACTAGAATCTCTATTTATTCACAAAATACTCTCAACTTCAATTCTTGTCATTAAAACCGATGAGCCTGTCTCAGTTTTATCCATTTGCGGACATTCATACAGTGCGACGCAGCGCAGAAAAGAAGATGGAATGTGGTTTCAAACAGAAACGATGACAAATATTGTTGTTTATAATCGCGGTAGTCTGTTCTAAGTCCAGAATTTTATTTCTGCAATTCATTTCGTCTCTTATTCCTACCATCATTGAACTTGGGTGGGTGCCAAATGTTCGCTTGAGGAACAACTTTCAAATTCCAACCGACTTTTTAAAGTTATTTCTTAAAGCTGGGCTAACAAAATTTGTTATCCATTTGCAATATTCTTTTTTTCAGTTAAAAACACTTTCATATTATTTTTTTTTTCACTGTATTGTATGCCTTCTTAATTTTTTTGCAATTTCTGTTAAAACGTTACTGAATATTTACGTTACATCTCCAATTTAACGAAAGTTGTGTGCCAAGGAAATTTTATAAATAATTTTTAGACTTGACGATCTGGAATGTCTTTAGGTAAATAAAGCCACTGCCTAGAAAATTTTCTAATGAATAATTATCTCAAACGTGTTTCATTATACATAAGAGAGAACTCAGTACCGCATTAATCATTAACTATAATATAAACTGTCTATATTATAATATGCAGTCTCATTATCAGAGTATCGACTTACGATTCTTTGCCTCGTTTTCTTGATGTTAATATTATATATAAGAATATAACAGTTTCGTCTTCAAATGTTTCAATATTTTATTAATATTTTACTAAGGCTATCATAATAATAACTTACTTTACTACTCCGTCATGACAAAAAATTATTAAGTTAGTCTAAAAAAGCAATAACATGATAGAGACAAATAAGCTCCATAAAAACATTGCAGAGTTCGCATCATAATATTATATGATTATATCAAAATATTAGATTAATGCATCTAACCACTACAATTTTATGTTAATTAAATTAAAGAAGCTATTCAAAGGTTCTATTAAATTTTGATTCTCTGTAAGAAACTCTGTTCTTGAAAGAATAAATTGTTATTTATTTTTAATAGAATTTAAACTAGTTTTGCAGCTTCTTACCATAAAAATTTATCTCATTCAAATGTATGTACTGTCATCAGAGAAATATTGATATTTCGGAGTGAGTCATGTGCTTGTGAGATTTTTTTATGCAACATTTAACAGCATATCAATTGAACTACATTAACAAAATGTATAATTTTTCTAAAATATTTTTACTTTTGCACATTATGCTGTATTTTACTTACATTGTGCTAAATGAAGGAGGAGGAGTATCCTTAATAATTAAGAGACTGTTTTCTATTTGCAGCAAAAACTAGAATGAAAAAAAAAGAAATACAATAACTCCTGGAGCAATCGTTCCGTCATTGTTCGTTTACAAGCATTCATCGTTTTAATCCAGTGATCCAAGTAAGATTGCTATTTCAACAACGTAAATAAAATCCTCTTAGATTGTTCCCCTAAAAACATTTTTCCGGATCAATCGTTCAAACATTTTGGAGACTTTTGAAGAAAAAAAAATTGTTAAGTAAAACAATTCTCAGAGATATCCAACTTCAGAAATCTGTTAAAACAGGTTTTAATGATAGCTGTAAAGAAATTCTTGCTCTAAGTTCTCTTTGAATCTATTGGCGATGTCCGTTGCAGTTACTACTTTCAGAAATGCGGAGACTCAATGGCGATTGTGATAACGTGCACCCGCATCAGGTTGATCGATGAGAGCTTTCCGGGTTTTTCTCAAATGGCACGCGTTAGAGTTAATACATATATATAGGATAGGTTTACTACAATTAAGAAAAGGATGTTGATGATGAAGGTGATGTCGACCAAGATAACCCTTGTGTTGAACTTCTGCTGAGGACCCGAAATGGAAGAGATTTAATTTATACAAATAAAAACTACTGAAAATTATTTTAAAAAAATGTTGTAATTTTGAAATTATTGTTTAATGCAAAAAAAAAAAAAAAAAAAAAATCGACATTCAAACCGAAATGACTAAATATTTTAAATAATTAATTATATATCGTCGTCTAGATTTAATTTCAGTTATGAAACATTTTATTAAATATTTTTTATTGAAATTACAAGAACTATTGCATCACAAATTGACAAAGTCCAAGTGATTTCAATAACAAAATTTAAAAACTTCAAATAAATAATATTCTTCAAATATATAAAATAATATAGAACAACATTATATAAAACAATAAAATAAAAAAGACAGAGAGAAAGATAAAAGTTTCTTTTTTATTATATTTTTACAGTATTTATCTACAACATTATATTTGTACATCATGGTGTCGTATTACCTAATGCAAATTTGTGTACAACCTCTTTGATAGTTGTCCGTTATCCATGGCTTCTTTAGAATGTCTTCGTAATCAAAGTTCTATGGTACAATCTTAAAATACAATCTTTTAAAATGGTCAAAATTAATTATGTGAGCGATCATTTATCTTTCATTTGTAATATAATAATTTTTTCCCATATTATCCTAAATATATTTCTGATTTTCAGATTTCTGATTTCAGCAAAGTATCTCTTTAAGAGAAGGCTTGAAGATTATTTATTATTAATATTATACAAGTGGCAAATAATGCATACAAAATTTATTTTGATATATTAAATTGTTTTTAGATTAAAAATTTCTACAAGATTCAATAACTAAATATTTGATAATTTTAAAAGGTGAACTTCATTTTAATGAAATTCGCATTCAAATTTCAGTCTTCTGCAGTATAAATCAATAGAAAAATAAATAGAAGTCGAATTGTTAGAGAATAAATATTTGTAGGATAATATCATTAAACAAATAATTATTTTTTTTTTTTTTTTTCAAATTGTCTCAGGTTTTACTGTTTTCAATAAGATGTTGCACTGAAAAAAAGTTTTCAGGTATACTATTTTCATTTTCCGTGTTGACTCACTCCTGCATTTTTAAAAAGAATAAATATTTAAATATGGAACTTTAATAAATAAAAACTCATAAAAAATATGTATTTCCTAAGTTTTTTTGTAAGTTCCTATTATCTATTTTAAAAAATAAAATAGCAAAAATAAATCTCTTAGAATTTTCTCCGTAGAGATAAGTCCTTTGAATTAATTTCAGAAATCAGAATATGTGACAAGAATGTAAATGAAACATTCCTTCCTTAGTTTAATCTTTTAAAAAAACTCGCTTAGAATCGCAGGATTGAATGATTTGGAAAAAAAAGAGAAAATGACAAATTGTAACAACTTCCATATCAAAACGCCTTCAATTTGATTATAATTTTCATAAGTATAAAGAATTTGGTTTTCAGAAGGTTTCAAGTTTAATAAGACTATATGTGGTAAATCAGTGAAAAATTTTATTTTTAATGAAATTTTTTTTTTAAATCATATATGTACATACGTGTCCGTCCGTCCGTCGGTAAGTACGTGCGTCCGTCCGTCGGAAAGTACGTGGGGTCCGTCCGTCCGGAAAGTGGTCCGTCCGGGTCTGCGTCCGTCCGTCGGAAAGTACGTGGATCCGTCCGTCGGAAAGTACGTGCGTCCGTCCGTCCGTCGGACGGACGCACTTACTTACTTACCGACCGACGGACGTACCCACGCACGCAATTACTTACCAATCGAGGGACGTACGTACCGACGGACGCACTTACTACCGCTCGACGGACAGACGGACGTACCTACCGACCGACAGACGGGCGCACGTACATACTTACCGATCGACGGCGGACGGACGCACATACTTACCGACTGACGGCGGACGGACGCACGTACTTATTTACTTACCAATCGAGGGACGTGCGTACGTCCGTCCGTCCGTCGGTCGTCGGTCGGTACGTGCGTGCGTGCGTCCGTCCGTAAGAAATGTGTGCGTGTGTTCGTACATACATACATACAAACATACGCACGCACACACGTACATACATACATACATACATACGCACACACGTATGTACATACATATACGCACACACGTACGTGCCATACATACAACGCACACACGTACGTACATACATACATACGCACACACGTACGTACATACATACGCACACACGTACGTACATACATACGCACACACGTACGTACATACATACGCACACACGTACGTACATACATGCGTACATACACATACACACACACACACACACACACACACACACACACACATACTTACATACATTAAATTTTAAATTTTTTGTTTATCTTTTAATGATAGAATAATTTTATGCAATTTCTTATTGAGAAATATAATAAAATGATGCATTTACAAATAATACATTAGACTAAAATGATACATTACACTGGAAATTATCTACTTTAAGTAAATGCTTTCAACTTAAAGTAGGCTATGTTAATTTTGTTTTATTTTTAAATATTATTGATTTAGAATTTATTTTAAAAAATTAAAAGGAAATTTTTGAAGATTTCTTTCTCTTTAAATAGAAAAAAAAAAAACACTCGTTGATTATATCTTTTTATTTCAAGTGAATCTTAAAAATGCAAAAAGAAAGTTCACTTTGTTCTTTTACTTGAAATCAAAACAGCTTTTAAATTGAATTTAAAAAAAGAATTTGGTTTTCCATTTTAACTGTAGTAGATTAGCATTAATATGTAAAAATGTTACCAAAAATATGACACCAATACTTCTCAGAACTAAAACTATTGAACTACGCACTATTTAAACTTTTCTTTATAATTTGCAATTATACATTTTTGCATATATATATTTAAAGAAACTTTTGGATCAGACACCTTAGAAGAGTTAAAGTGTTTGTCCTTCTTGTAACGTAAGATATCAAATTACACTTCTTAAATTAGATTGGCCAGCAAGATTACTTAATTATGCTGAAATGAACGAAACCATGTTTCTTTTAAATCTTCAGCAAACGTTAAGGTCAATCAGATAACTTTCCGTTTCACTGAATTCTAGGAAAGACAGTAATTAAATGAAAAAGTAAGATGGCATGATGTTTGCCCAAAAGAAAAAAAAAATAAAAGGGTTTATGACAGACTAGAAGATAAAGTTTCATTTGAACCAGGTAGTTCTTTCAATAAAACTTAAAAACTTTGCTCTTTTTTAAGCTTTATTGAAAGAACTAAGTTGTTTAATCTTAGGCTTGTGATGAATTCACAGATAAAAAGGAACTTTAAGTTCTCCAGAAGATATTTGTTTTAAAAATGACTTAAAAATTAGGCTTAACAATTCCTATACAACAGGTGTTCTTGCTCGGTGAAAAGAATTTGAGAACTTTGAAAGCATGCTTTTGTTTATAACAACATATTCTTCATAAACAAAAAGTTTATGTTATTAAAAATTATTAATTTGTAACTTCAAATTTATATGAAGATTACAGCGAATTTAAAAATCAAATTATTTTATTTCAAAGGAATACCAATAATAAATAAATGAAAGAAAACATTAAATTTCCCTACTATTGGTAAAACGACGATTATTAAAATGGTGATAAACAATTTCCAAATTAGTTTGAATAAAAAGGAACGTAGGTTATTTCACAATAGTTTAGATTACTTTAGATTGCAGTAAATATAAATTAGTTAACTTTTAAATATTAAAGTGATTAAAATGGATAAATTCATCTTTAAACCATACAATTTATCACGGCCTTAAATGAGTTTCTGACTAAAATGAATATTAAAAGTGTTTAATAAATTAAGAAAGGATTTTTCATTTTGCCTCTCTAATTAGTTACATTGATTATTTTACAGAATGTTTCATTTTGGCATATTGTATAAGTTATGAACATCTGCATTTTCCATAATGTTTACAAATACAACTGCCAAAATCTCATTATTTTTCAAATTCAATTTAAACAGTTCATATTAATTAAAATGCATTCAACTTATATTCACTATATGTTTGTGTGCGCGCGTATGTAAAACATTTTAGTATTGTTTGTAAAGTATTTAAGATTTAGATAATTAAGGAAAACCCTTTTAACACTTAGTTTCAGAATTTATTGCATATTTTTCTTATTTAATTTATGTGCTTTATAACTTAATTATGGTTTTAAAATAAAAATGAAATTTTCTGATTTACTGTTACAATACAATTTTAAAATGAATTATAAAGTTGAGACAGTATACAACTTTATATATGTCATATATATTTAACATGAAGAGATATGTATGCAAGTAAATATACATCGGCGGGACTTCCAGTCAACTTTTGCATTTCACAATCAGACATCCAATGAAGAGGGAACTTCTAATGGATAGACGACTTCCATTTTCAAGTCGTTCAGGAGAAATTAGGAGATACGTCTATCAGACAATCTGAGTCTCGATACGAGGAGATGCTCACGTGTGCAGGCTATGAAGACTTTTCGTTTCTGAAATCAGGGCCTACAGTCACCACTGGTAGTTATTTCGAACCTGATTCCTGCTGCACTTTAGCTGTACTAGACCATCATTCATATTTGGATGGTAAAATATGAATTTAATCTCTCAGTTTGTCAAATCCTCATACATGAACATTACTTTTATGTTTATCTTAATTAAAAAATAAAATGATCTAAACTTCAAGTTTTGAAATAAATAAATTCAAACTTAAAAAAAAATTGCTTTATATGAAGAAGACCTACAAATACAATAACCCCAAAAAAGTTTTTTTTTTTTTTTTTTTTTTTTTTTTGAGAGGAATAATTCTAAGAAAGAAGAAAAATAGGAGAATAAAGTTCAATAAAGAATAAACCGTACAGTTTCCGTCTGATGCATTTTTCTGTAATTATTATAAATGACAGTTTCAAGCACTATTACAGTTTTCAATGATCATCTTTTTTGACTATATTCTGAACTCATAACTCAGAATGTAATTATAATATCGTAAAAATTACTTTTTTTTTAAAAGTGCCATCCTCAATTTCACATTTTCCATTTTTTTCAAGGCGGTTGGTATTACTTAATATTTTTTAAATTTTTTATAATTAAAGTTCATCATGGATAATACTGTAGGATATTTACGAATATGGCTAGAAGGTCTGCAGATTTCACTATCAAATTAAACTTAAGGACAAAAGGCATTGCATTTTCAGTATTACATCATATATCTAGTCATAGATTGTAATCTCCCCCTCCAATAATAAAATCTTTAATGCTTTATACTTACCCCCTGTGCATTGAACTCTCTAACTTAAAGAATTCATTCAACTTCTGAAAGAATAAATAAGAGATAAAAATGCCAATCCAAAAAAAAATCTATTTTTTTTTCCTCCATAGAAGCACCTGCGGCAATATAAAATGGTAACTTTCTACAAAAGGTGGAAAGACGCTGTGCAATTTCGTCTGCGTCATTTGCCCGTGACAGTGTAAAATGGCAACTGCATGCCATTATCTTCTTCAGTTCAATTAAATCTGAAATTGCTTAGAAAAATAACTACTGGTGCTTTAATGGATGATGTTTTTCTTCCTAAAGACGACAAGCGCTTAAACTTGTGAAATGGTGGTCAAGTCTAGAAAAAAGTTTTTTTTTTTTTTTTTTGAAATAAACACAAAGGTATCCCATAAAAGTTGGACATCAAAAAAATAAAATGATCATTTTTGAAAAGCACTGCAATAAAGAGATCCTTTTGGTTTTCTTTTCTTTTTATTTTCACATGTTTCGTTTACTCGAATTTTTTCTTTTGTGAATTCCGATCTCTGCGTTTCAGTCGATCAACAATACAATGCATTTTTTTTTTTTCTTCCGAAAGAGTAAGTAAGTTACGTTTATTTGATCACCGTTTGATCTTCAGCAATACTCTTTAGATGCCAGCAATAAATTTTTATGATGCAATACACGGATTTTCACGTAAGGGATTTTAAGTAAAAAAGTATAAATAATCATACGCAGTATAAATCCTACAAGGTTGTATTGTAAATAAATCTTGAAATCATTGTTTTCTTTAAAACAGACCTATATTCATTTTTGTTAAGGTAAATATAAAGGAGGATCAAGATTTAATAAATTTTGAAAAAAAGTGTTAGTCCATACATCCAAAGTTAGTCCATGCATACACCCATTAGTCCAAAAATACTTATATTAACAATTTTTAAAAATACAAAAATATGTTATGAATAATAAAAAGTTATTTAGTCTCTTAGGCAAACAATAAGTCTGTTTTTTAAGTTAAAAATAGAAACTATCGAAATGTAAATGATATCATTAAATTATTTTCATGAACTATTTATGTATTTTTTAAAAATAATGTTAATTTAAATTAACTACTACCATAAGGGAACATGATTTTTTTATACGTTATGACTAAATTTCAATACGTTTCACATGAAATATTCGTAAACAATTTTAATTACTTAACATTCCACAAGGGAATCCAGTTTAGTTTTATAAAATTATACAAACGTTACTTTAAATTTGTCTATTTTATTTAATTAAGTTTTCATGTCTAGACATCTAATTTTTACGACATATTTGTTATATTTATAGTTCTTCAGAATACATTAGATCCTCCCAAAACTTAAATTCTTAATTAATTCATTTTTTTATCTTTTAAATTTATTTTTATCGACAGCAATTAGGGGATATTAACCTTTTATACCTTTTAACTCAACCAGTATTTATAAAACTAACTCTTTCTTTAATATAAATTTTTTTTTTTAGCTATCACTCGCTTGCCCAAAACAACAAGTAATTGTAAATCAAAGATATTTAGAAACAACAAACAACACATCATTTATTCCTTTCCCTAGCGATAGCATCCATCCATTAATCATTTGATCTTAATGCCGAATAAAAAACTTATCAGCTAAATTCTCGATGAGAAACAAAAAGTATT
>BPLR01004053.1:0-73991 GCA_021605095.1 Caerostris extrusa | reverse complement strand
GCTACGTGTATTGCTCTTGTTTTTATTTATTAAATATTTTATCATTAAATAATTGCAAATGTAGATTTGCATAAACCTTTCTTACTTAAATCTTTACATTTACCCAACTTTTTTTCCTTTTATAACGATTAGTTTCTTAATTAAGCTGCTAATCGTTTACGCTTTTTGACACATGAGAAAAAGCAATCACGCAGTTAACTTGATGACAACGAAGCCTGTTTCATTCTACTACAGTGGCTACCAAACTTATTTATCGTGAAACTCGCTTTTCAGAAAACAAATTACTCAGTGCTCCATGAAAATGCGAACAGACAGTAAATGTAGTAAAAAAATTTGTTTTTTTATCTGTTTTTATAACTGCATACGTCTAAGACAAACTTCAGCTTGAAATTATAAAATTATTTATTATTATTAAGCATAATAATATTCTTGCATCACGCGTAAAAAATTAAGATAATGAAGGTTGATAATGTCAATAATGATAATGTGGATTATCCCCATGCTGATAATGATAATGTCGCCTACGGACATCTTGTGCACACTAGCCAACAGACCCGAACCTACATTTAAAGTGGATTTCAAACCACTACAAAACACACAGGACACCGCTGGGACTCGAACCTGAAACCTGTGGTACCACCAGAGCGTTAGCTACTCGGCCATTCAAACTTATTAATGAAAGATGTTAATGGAAATAAAAATTGATTCATTTATCCTTCTCATTAGCATCATTTTTAAATTTAGTGATATGCTACAGATAATTAATTCTTGCCTCTATTTTGTCAGTAGTATACTTAAAAGAACACAATTCCTCTTTTGTAGTTAGGATTACTTTTTCATTTTTCAAAATAAATTTGTCACCATACTACAGACACGTTCCGCTAAATATGTAAAAAGAAATTCAATTAAAAACTTTGTATTGTAGTCCATATTCCAGGGAAACTGTTGTTACATTACTCATTTCTGTTGTGAATTGTTGACGATCCTCTTTGCAACCTCAAACGAATATTTTTTATTATCTTCTTACCTTCTTATGCTTAAACTCTCCCAAATGCACGTGGCCAGATGGGCAATTGGCTAGCTACCTGGCCATTGGTACAACAGGCTTTCAGTTCGAATCCTGACGTGACATAGATGCTTGTAAGTGGTTCATGCTAACCACTTTAAACTATAGGTCTTTCGAATTCGGGCAAGGGCATGGAGTTTCCTGATCAACGTTGAATCTGCTACATCATTGCACTTAACCTCGCCAATGCTCACCATTCGAAAATAATAGGTCGCACTTTCATTAGTGGGTCAATCATGAACGTGCAGAAAGGATCCTTTTTATTATTTCTAAGAATTTCATTTAACGTAAAATATGATTTCCTTCTATTCGTGCTACCATAGGCTTCAGGTTCGAATCTTGACAGTGCTATGAAAGTTTGTTATGGTTCGGAATCCACTTTAAACTTTTGTCCCGGTCTAATTATCCGAAAGTATGCATAAAAAGACTGTATCGCCTACCTTGGAAACTATAGTCGGTCATTCTTAAATGATCCTATGAGCTGATAGGATGAAAAACAGCATTTTTTTCTTATGAGCCAAAACACAACTCCTGTTTTTACGAATTCTGAAATTTTAATTTAATAATATATTTTATATAAAAATAGAAATATTTAAAGGAAGGATCATAAATTGCACAACTTTTCTGAATGCGCTGGAGCCGAATAGGAATATTATAAAGGAGTTGGCTATTATATAGGAAGTTGATAATGTGCACGATTAGAAATTTGGTAAGTGAAGCCGAATAGAATATCTGTTTTTATGCCTTATATGGATACGATAAATCTGTAGGATGGAAAACTTTAAATTGGGCTAAGAATGTATTGAACTGGTGGTATTCGTTCAAATATTTTGTAAGTAAATTAAAAGGGCTATGTACTATACTACTACATCACATGGCATCCACAATTAATATTGTGGATGAAATTATATATACGTAATGCTGCGAAATTATATATACGCATCAATGTAATGAACTCTGTGTAGTTCCTGGATATAGCTGAATTTAAGTTATATAACTATTCTAGTGGCGAATAACTACATGTCTAAGAGCCCAGGCCTAAAACAATACCTTTAAGTATATCTACTTGAAAAAATTAAAACATACTTCTTGTTAGTTAAATGAATAATTGATTAACATACTTTAATTAAACAAAAATTATGATTAACATGCTGGAAATTAAAATAAAATTATGATTAATAGGCTTGGAAATTAAATTACATTAATAGTTTGAATTAAAAAAATTATGATTAATAGGCTTGAAAATTAAAAATTATGATTAATAGGCTTGAAATTAAAAATTATGATTAATAGGCTTCTTGAAATTAAAAAAATTATGATTAATAGGCTTGAAATTAAAAATTATGATTACTTAGGGCTTGAAATTAAAAATTATGATTATTAGGCTTGAAATTAAAAAAATTATGATTAGGTTGAAATTAAAATTATGATTAATAGGCTTGAAATTAAAAATTATGATTATAGTTTGAAATTAAAAATTATGATTATTAGGCTTGAAATTAAAAATTACATTATTAGGCTTGAAATTAAAAATTATGATTATTAGGCTTGAAATTAAAAATTATGATTAATAGGCTTGAACTCAAAAATTATGATTAATAGGCTTGAAAATTAAAAATTATGATTAATAGTTTGAAATTAAAAAATTATGATTAATAGGCTTGAAATTAAAAATTATGATTAATAGGCTTGAAATTAAAAATTATGATTAATAGGCTTGAAATTAAAAATTATGATTAAAATGCTTGAAATTAAAAAAATTATGATTAAAATGCTTGAAATTAAAAATTATGATTAAAATGCTTGAAATTAAAAATTATGATTAAAATGTTTGAAATTAAAAATTATGATTAAAATGCTTGAAATTAAAAATTATGATTAAATGTTTGAAATTAAATAAAAATTATGATTATATAAATCAGTTGGAAAATTGTTTCGTGTTATTGCCGATTTATTTCACTCTTAAATTCCCTGCCGCCATATTGAATTTACGTACATTGAACAAGACAAAATATTTTTTAACTTTTTATATAAAAGAGAAATTATTTAATTTATGTGTTGAGAACCTTCCTGGTTAAATAAAATGAAGCGCAAACTAGTACGCCATTTGATTGTGTAAGAAGGAAGTTACCACCTCTTCCAATTTCTATTTAAGAACCACAGCGTCACAACTAAGTAAAAAGTGAAACCAGCAATACAGAAGTAAAGTACTTATCTTAATAAAAACACGAGACAAAATAGGTTATATATTTGATAAATTGTGTGATTGTAAATGTATTTACTGTTATTAGTCATTGAAAAAAATGTTAAAATGATACCATATTTCGCCAGAAAACTGTGATATAAAAATAGATACAAAATTATTGTATTCAACTTCCTTGGATTCTTTTACGTTTTATCATTTGAATATATTATTTCAATAAATAGTTGCCTCTAATAAGTCCGTAATTTATTAATTAAAATTTTTAACAATGATTTGACGTTTTCATAAAATTATCAAAAAAAAAAATTTTTTTTTTTTTGAGAATTATAAAAAATATGTTTTAAGTAAATTGTTGTAATTTTAAATAATTTATATTTTATTAAAATATTTTCTGGTCATAATTTAAGCCCAACTCATATTTAAGCTGTCTCTACATATGTCGTGTTTTAAAAATAGAATGTTACTAACGAGATAAATAATATTTTAAAACTTAATAAAAATCAAATTCTAAAAATGTTATACTTTTAGCGTAATATTTGGATTAAAAAAATATTAAAAATACATTATTTTAATTCAATTACTAATATTATTTGTTGATAATAATTTTACCTTATTTAAATATGCTGCCGTGATAATATAAATTTTATCTAAATATTGGTAAATGGTAATATAAATTTCATCTAAATATTGCAATGGTAAATATAAATTTTATCTAAATATTGCAATGGTAATATAAATTTTATCTTTAAATATTCCAATGGTAATATAAATTTTATCTAAATATTGCCAATTTAAATATTCCATAAATATTGCCATGGTAATTTAAATTTTCCATAAATAATGCCATGGGAATATAAATATTTCCATGTTAATTTAAATTTTCCATAAATATTGCCATAGTAATTTAAATTTTTCCATAAATATTGCCATAGTAATTTAAATTTTCCATAAATATTGCCATAGTAATTTAAATTTTCCATAAATATTGCCATGGTAATATTGATTTTATCTAAATAATGCCATGGGAATATAAATATTTCCATGATAATTAAAATTGTATCTAAACATTGCCATGATAATTTAAAATATGTCGCTACTTTTTTTTATAAAAGTATTATAAAAAAAACAAAAAATATATTTATTTATATTTAAAAGTTTATTTTATTTTAATCTGTTTTCGAATCACTTTGTAAAACATTTTATTAAAAAAATATATAATTTTATTAAATTACTGTGCTTGTAAGTAATTTGTATCTCAATGAAATATTGCTGATATAGTTAAGCACATGTTTCAACTATTTAAAATTAAACTACTAGTATTCCTACAATAATTATAAAATGTTACCCAAGTTATTAAATACACGAAAAAGGAAAAAAATTAGTTAATACATCAATTTCAACATTCGGCGACCCTGCAAAGTAATTATCCAAATTGACTTTTTGGCGAAATGCAGTGCTAAGCTAAATTCAACAACATGCTCCAGCTGTCTGGATAATAAATAGACATTCGAGAAAATTTGGAAACTTGTTATTTAAGTGACAGGAACAATGAAGGTTTCTCGTATTCACAAATTATCGCATTCAGCAGTTTCCCTTTCCGTTTAAAATTTGAGCTCGCAGTAATTAAATCTCTAATGGCTTCCATATCTTGGCAACAAATTCGTCGCCAATGCCGGTGGAGTAATTATCGTCTTGCATATCAACATACATTAACACGACTACCTCCTGGCTTATGTTTTCCAAAGTTGGATTTTTGAAATTGATTTTTAATGATAATGGTATGAATTATATGTAATGATATGGCGGCCTATCAAGGATGCTCAAGGGTTATATAATAAGTGCACTTATGGTTGAAATTGATTCGAAATTCGAATGATACAGTGCTTTATGTGAATGGAGGCAATGCTTCATGCGAATTTGTATATATTGTTGTTGTTGACTAATCCTCAGTGCCCTGCAGTGCGCGATTTACGGACATCCCATGAGTGATCTACTCATGAAGATGAATGGAGGGAAAGGGGCAGCTTCTGTTGTGATGGAGCACCCGTAGGTAGAAGTCCTACTTTTTCTCCGTGATGCTCTTATAGTCATATGAGACCGAGACCTACGGCTTAAAGTGGATTCTGAACCACTACAAACATCCATGACACCGCCGGGACTCGAGCCTGAAACCTGGTACCGAGAACCAGAGTTTCTAGCCACTCGACCATTCAGTTCCTGTATATATTGTAAAGAATTCTTTAGGGACTGAATGGCCGAGTGCCTAGCACTCTGGCGCTCGGTGCCACAGGTTTCAAAGTTCGAGCACAGTAGGCGGGGCCATGAATATTTTTAGTGGTTCAGAATCTGGTTTGGTTTGATTTATAGCTCTGCAGTAATTTTTGGGCACATTTTAGAGTAATTAGACCGGGCAAATAGACTCCAGCGTTTAATGTGGATTCCGAACCACTAACAACAATCCATGCCTCCGCCAGAATTCGAACCAAGCCTGTGGTACCACAGCGATTGTCTTGTCAGCTGGCCTTCAGGCCGCTTAAACCGTAGGGGCCCGATCTAATATGACTGTTCGGCATAGATTGACAATCCTACTCCGTAAAAAGAAATCTCCTGTCCCGAAATCTGTCAGTACACAGACGGTCTTGCCCACCATGGGACGTCAAGAAGAAATACGTCAAAAAATTTAATAATTAAAAATAATATGGAATTAAAAATAAAATTGATAAAAAAATTCTTAAGTGTTTAGAAATTACTCATATAAATTAGTAAATCTTCCGCACAGTGCAATTTGTTTGATAAGAAGGCACAGACAGAGAAAGGCTACTGAGTAAAATGTTATTCACAATTATTATCTTGATAAAATACAAGTAATTGAATCACTCAATATTTTATATTACAATGCCATTTTAAGGCTAAATGGGGTTTTTTTTTTTTTTCAATTCTTTCTATTAGCTCACACTTCTCCTATATATATCTTGTTCAAATTTTCAATCGTTAATAAAATACTTCTTATTCATCCACTCAAAGTTCAAATACATTTTTTTTTAACTTGTGGCGGATGACACTTGATTAATGCAGTTTTTTCAAATATTAATTAATTAAATTTAATTAATAAATTAATACTTAATTAATTAAATAAAATTACTTAATTAACTATTCATTAATTAAATTTAATTAATGAATTAATATTTTAAAAAACTGCATTAACATCAAGTGTCATCCGCCACAAGTTTAAAAAAAATGTATTTGAACTTGAGGGATGAATAAGAAATATTTTAATGAACGATTGAAAATTTGAGCAAGATATATATAGGAGGGTGCGAGCTAATAGAAGGAATTGAAAAATAGAACCATAAAGCACATAGGACACCATATCCCCTTATAAAATAGGCTGAATAAAGCACATAGAAAGTCATATCCAATTTTCTATCGCATAATCCGGAATCACTTTGGATAATGCAATGCATTCACATTAACGATAAAGTATGTATTGTTACAAGAAAAAGTAATACGCTACTCAGGAAGAAAAACATTGGATACTTAATATCATTTTCGTGACGTCAGTTAATCAATATTGATTAAATATTTTAGGCTCTCAAGAGCTCTTTCATGGGCCTGCTCTCTCTCAGGAGCAAGGAGCTTATACAGGCAATAAATAAGGCACTAATGGGAAAATTGAGCAGCAAGACCCATAAAATGGCTGGAATCGAGAAAGCATGAGCTTCGATGAATAAATTTAACTTAATTTTTCCTCTGGCGCCGCCATTTTTTCTTTCCCGCGCCACGATAAATAATTTGTAGAACGAGAGAGTAGGTGTTGTTTATCTGTTCCCTCTTGCCAGGAAAAATAAATTGGAAGTCAAATGTCTTCAACAACATCGTTGGTGATTCAATTGTGTTAAATTAATTAGCCACCAGTTCTGGATTGATTTTGAATGTTAATTTTGTGAAGCAATAAGGATTTTAATATTTTGTAAAAGAAATTCTGATACTTTTTGCGTTATTTTTTGAATAGGAAGATAAATTTTTGGCTCAGGATAAATTTTAAATTTTTCTTTTTAAAATGTATTTGAAATATTTTTTTTTCCCCTCAGTTTTGCAAGAATTAAAATTAAAAATAATTTAGAATTTAATAAAATTATTTAGAAAATTTAGAAATAATTCTCACAAAATTTTTTTGTTATATTTATAGTAATTTAGGAGCTTTTGTCAAATATTAAACTTTCTTATTTTTTAAAAAATAATTCATTATTTTTGATAATCAACCATAAAAATAAATAGTTTTTAGATTATTTAGATTTCAGATCATCTTCTGTGTTGTAGAAATCTTTTTTCCATAAATCTGGAAGATAATACTTTTATATTATATTTTTAACATATATCATCAATAACATCATTTTTATATTGTATTTATACATTTATTTTTAATTTATAATTAATTTTAATAAAATAATTAATTTTAATAAAATAATTAAATTAATTTTTTTTGTGATGAGAAACCAAATTTACCTTTTAATTCTCCAAAATTATTTTTATTTTATATGTTATTACTTGTCTAGTTTGACCTAAGCAGTCCAACGTTAATCGTTTTGGCAAACCAAATTTACAGATTTGCTTTTTCCATTTCAAATTCCCATTCTTCAAAATTATTTTTATTTATATGTTATTTTGACTTTTGATTTTAAATCTATATATTTTTATTTTTGGAACAAAAAATAAAGACCTAAAACCGCATAGCTGTATTTTTGCTTTATGAGTAACGTTAATACAATATACTTAATATACTGGTGTGGGTAAAACGTATGCTTAAATATACATGAGGGTACACATATATAATCTGGTTTTTTTCTTTAAATAGGATTACCGATGGACCCTCAATTACAAGTGCATATTTATCTACGTATGTAAGTCAATGAATACAAATGCGTGTATATATCTGAGCATTTACCCGTGCGTGGATGTATGCAAATGAGTATTTATATTTTTATGTTTGTGAGCGCATGCCACTATGTACACGTTTAGGCGTATAAATATATGCAAAAGTAAATATTTGCATATGTCTGTGCGTGTGAATGCGTGTATGCCTGTTTACTTGAGTGTATACATGCGCATTGGATTAAGCATGTGTATGTGTATGTGCGCATGTTTCTCCGTGTGCTTGTATTGTATGTATGTGCATATTGAACGTATGTTTTTTATACTTGGATGTGCACACACATACAATATTAAATATACACGCATGCAAATAAAATATTTGCTTGTAATTCTATGTTTACAATTCTATGCATAGACAATTTGCATTCAAATATATATGTAAACGCGCATATCCATATTCTGACATATGTACGTATAAGCACAAGTATGCATACATAAATATATATGCATTTGTAGTTGATGGTGCACTCGTAAACATGCTTACTGAAAAAATGCAGATTAATGTATATCCCCATGAATATGTAAGCATACATCTCTATTCATAACAGTATTGTAACACTTCTCAGAAAGAAATACATATTTAGATACACATATGCAAAACGGTGGCTTTGATTTGTGAATAGGTGAATTTGAAATGCAAAATGTGAATTTTGATTGCCAAACTTGTTTCAAATAATTCTAAAACAATGTAATTTAATTAGGATTTGATGCCAGACGTAGTAAATTTTACAGTTCTTTTTCAGTAAAATCTGAACATGTTTCGGTAAATGAAAGGTCATTTTGCGCAAAACAAATGAAACTAGAGATAAATATTATAATCAATTTTTAGCAAGAATAGCAATAGAGAAACAAAACAAAAAAATATAATGGAAATATTCATTCTTCTTCCTTAATTATATACATAATTACTTTTTTTGTTGTTTTAATAAGTTTATTTAATAATTTCGTCCCAATTCTAACAAACAAAACAAAAGAATATCAAAATTTATATTTACTGAAAGAGTGCCAAAAATGTTTACAAATTACCACATTTGGCGATTTTTGCACGATTGGCGACTGACCCCATTAAAAGAAAAGTAGCAAATTTCTTAAGATTTCTTCATGTTCCTCAGTCTTTTCTACAAATCTTTTATAATAGTAATACTCATGAATTGTAAGAAATCAGAATTTATTGAAAAATTCAACAATAATTTTACTTCCATAATAGCATAATTAATATAATTTATAAATATTTATCACAAAAAAAAAATTTATTTATTTTTTTTTTTATTTTATGAAATTTAATATACAAACAAATCAAACACTACTCCTATCGAAAAAAGTATATTTGTATTTTTTAAGAATTTACATTCAATAGCATTTGGATATCAATTAATTTAACTGTTTTAATATTATCTGTGTATTGAAATTAATTCACTTAAACTTATATTCAAACAAAGAAATCCTAAAATATCTTATCTAGAAATAGAATTTCAAACGTCGTTTTCATATTATATGACATCTTGTTTATGGTTTATAATCAGTAGATTTTTTTATTTATTAATGGAAGGAATAATAAATAAAACAGTTAAACTAAAAATAAAAAACAGTGATAAATTTAATTACTTCTAATCTCGCGTTGTTGTACATACAAAACAGAGCATTCATGAAATTTGTAGCTCTAGATATTCTTTATCATAATGGCTTTATATCTAAGTATGGATACCATTAGATGTGAACAATGTGTCAAACATTATTCCTTCTTAAATATATAAACGTTGCTAAGCAACGCAAACAGATGACAGAATAAAAAACATGGGTCATTCATTAATAATCAATGAAAGCTGTAGATAAATAACTAAGATTCCAAATCGTTATTTAATGGCATGCTTCTACTGCAACAATTGAAACAGTTGGTGTAATGCTCATGAGAATTTGTGATTTATCACGTAAATCTTTTTTCTGCCATAACTGTATTCAACTCTCGCATTTCTCTCTAATAAATCTGCAATACCTTATTTTTGAAACAATAACTTATTTTTAGATTATGTACATAGATGGCGCTATAGATAAAGTACCTTAATATGTAGTCATATTTCCTCAAATATCAGGGAAATAATATATATTATTTTTTTTATAAAATATATTCAAATGTTGTATTTTAGTTTTTTTTAATTTTGTTTAATATTCAAAGATTGTATAAAGCATGAGAATAAAAAAAAAAAATTTTTTTTTTTAAAAAAAAATACAATTTATGCATTTTGTTTATTAATACAAATATAAAATTATAAATTGCAAAATCAAAAAAAAAAAAAAATTTTCCATTTATATGGCATTACATATCTTTAATGGCAATTTTAATTTCACGAAAGGTATTCTCTTTATTTAGTCTCAATGAAGAAATGTAATGTAATTAAAAAATGGCAAATTTGATGTTTAATATCATTAGGAAACGATATGATTTAACATTTGTATTTATTACTGCAGGAACCAAGTGAAAAAGTGATTAATCAAATGGTTTCTATTTATTGATTTTTCAATTCTTCTATTAGTTCACACTCTCCTATATATATCTTGTTCAAATTTCAAACGTTCATAAAATACTTTTTATTCATCCACTGAAGTTCAAATACATTTTTATAAAAACTTGTATTGGATGACACTTGGTATTGATACAGGTTTTTCAAATATTAATTGATTAATTAATTTTTAGAGTTTTTCTAGATTTAAGTTGCATATATCTACCAGTAGATGGCGCCAGATAAACTTAAAAATGAATGAAAATTATTTATAATGGACAATCTGCAATATAGTGAAAAAAAGTAGGAAATGACTTTAAATTTTTTTTTATTATATTTCTTGTTTAATATTCATACGTGTTCAATTATTGCATAGTGATATTATGACATAGTTATAGAATAGATGATGCCGTAGGTAAAGTAGCGGTATATATCAGAGAAATAATATATATATATATATTATATATTTAGTTTTTTTTAAACTTTTTTTAATATTCAAGGATTTTGAGAAGCATGAGAATAAAAAAAAAAAATTTTAATTAAAAAATATAATTTATGCATTTATTTTGTTTATTATACAAATAATACAAATATACTATAAATACAAAATTTAAAAAAAATTGTTTTACCAATATTTTTCCATTTTTATAGAATGTCAACCTTAATGTCAATTTTAAGCATTGTAACACTTTAATGACAAATTTTGATGTCTTAAGAGATGTTGTCTTTATTCAGTCTTGAAGAAATAAATACAAAATTATAAATTATAAAATTTAAAAAAAAATTGTTTTTTTTTTTTCATTTATATGATCATTTAAAAGACATTATAAATCTTTAATGACAATTTTTATTTCCTAGTGGTGTTCTCTTTATTAATGAAGAAATAAACTATATAATATAATAAGAAATGACAAATTTGATGTTTAATATTATTAGGAGTTATTGATTTTTATATTTGTATTTATTACTGCGGGAACCAATTGCAAAAGTGATTAATCAAATGTGTTCTATTTATTGCTTTTAATATTCACATTCGTTCATTATTATGTAGTGATCCAAATGAGTTTATACATTTTAATACATTATCTATAAATAATTACAGCTTTTTTAATTTTTAGAATGCAACTTGTTTTGTATATAGCCAATATCTTAGTTAGCCAACAGATTTCAGACTTTTTTATGGATATACTAAGTAAATCTGCATATGATGACTGTATCCTAAATAACGTACTATTAACAGAAGCTGTATACTTTATTATAAATTAATAAGAAAATACAAAATGAAATATTTTTTTAATATTTAAATGTCTACTTTCTTATTAAACTAGTGTCAGATCATGTGCTTTTTAACATCTGAATTTAAAAAAAAAAAAATTATAACATGACTTTTTTAAATGTAATGAGATCTGCCATGATGTATGCATCTCAAGTGTAAATTCATTAACTTCCTGAAAATCCTAAATACGTATATTAATAAAGTAACAAAATGGGAAAATAATTTTCTTAAAACAAATTGTGTGGAAGCAGAATTAGAAACTGATCCAAATGATTTAATTTTTCGATCTGAAATAAATTTCTTATTATAAATCGCTGCGAGAAGCCAAACAATAAATAAAACATTCATTCCATCATAAAAAGACTGACACCACTAAAAATTCCATGATTAAAAAATTTATTATAATCAATTATAATTTAGAGAGGCCTGAAAGGCCGATTGACTAGCTCTGTGCTGATCAGTGATACAGGTTTCGGGTTCGTGTGCCGGCAATGCCATGGATGTTTGTAGTGATTAGTAATCCACTTTAAGCTGTAAATTCCCGGTCTCATATGATTGTATAGTCAAGCGTGACTGTATATCGTAATAGCGTTGGGCGTAGGACTGACAACCCTCCCCTACCCTCAGAAATTCAAAAAGCCTTGGCCCACCATGGGGCTATTACGCCAATGAAGAAGAGTATTTGTATAATGGAAATGAAATAAATATATTCATATTAGAAATATATTCACACAATCGTGCTTGTTGTTTCTTATCCCACTTGGTAGACAGCAACATCTAGACCAAATCAAGCATCCATGTGGTATCATGGAAGAAGGTAAAAGGCGGGCAACTTCGGTAGGTAAGTAGGTAGCAAGTCTGACTTAGCTCCGTGATGCTCCAAACAAATAGATAATGATTCACTCCATCTTAAAAGGAATCTGACGACACTGAAAATTTCCTGATTAAAAAAAAAATTATAATAATTTACAATTTAAAACATCACTCCATAAGTGAATAATTATAAAGTTAGATATCAAAGATATAACACAACTAGTGGTCCATTCGCAACAAGATGGTAACATGGAGAAAGTTAAAGTTTGAATCCATTAGCTACAAACTGCTCCATTCCCTGGTTTCATAAACGAAGAGACTCGATGACAAGCTATTCATCACGTATAAACATCTCACATCGATTGGCAATCTGACCTTTTAAATGCAAATTAATACCTTAAAAGATCTCTAGAAAGTCTTGTCCTCTGATTGGTAGATTGTTCGTCGTATACATTAGTGGAACATGAGGTCTACTAAAATACAAAAAAAATTTTTATTAAGTGAGAATTAACTTAAGTTCGATTTCGTTTATTCCAATGTTTATAGTATGCCAATAATGTTTGAGATATTTCTGGACAAATCTCAATGGTGCCCGCTTAATACCCTTTCACGGATCAATAATTTCAGCACCTCTCATACATTTCATACGCGGCCTGGTGGCCAAGCGGCTAGCGCTCTGGCCTTTGGTATCCCAGGCTTCAGGTTCGAATCCCATTAATTTATTGATACATCCGAAAATGATTCTATCGGATGTATCTTTCATTTCCATTCAGGCATGGATGTTTGTGAGTGGTTCGAATCCACGTTAAACTGTAGGTCCCGGACTGTTTAGCCTAAATTGTGCACAAGATGACCGTAGAGCGACAAACCAAACCATACATTTCATACCATTTTTTAAATTTATCACCACTCTGTTGATGAACTCAATTCCTTTATCAACCAAATCTCTTTCGTTTGTCATTTAGTTAAAACTCAATCATACTGAGCATACTCATTCATTTGAAACAGAGAAACGTTTTAACTTATAAACTGCAAAGAAAATTCACTTAAAGTCGTCTAGACACCATTCAATTCACTTCGTAATAGTAGTGTCTGAAAGCTAACACCTACGTTCTACTTACGATCATGAGGCAAATCTTAAAGCCGTGGGACTTTTTTCCCCGAAGAAAACTTTATTAAAGAAATTTTGTGTTTTTAGAATTTTTTTTTAAAATCTATTACAAATTTCCTCGAATATTATTATATTACTTTTAATTCGTATAAAAATTATATTAAAAGGATTTATTTTAGTTGTGGAAAAATTATTATAGTAGTCCTATAAGCAAAATGCTTTTTTTTTTTTTTTTAATTATTAAATTTGTGTAATTTTTTTTTTAATTTTATTTTCTGGCGAAAGACCGATATGGTATGGTGGAAAAAACGTTTGGAATTAATCTTTAATTCCAAACTTTAGTTCTCTTTTCGAATTAATAAACTTGTGCGGTCTGATGGCCAATTGGCTAGCGCTGTGTCTTTTCGTACCACGGGCTTCAAGTTCAAATCCTGCCGGTGGCACAAATGTCTGTTAGTGGTCGGAACCCATGTTAAACTGTAGGTCCCGGTCTAATTAGCACAAAGTGTGCAAAAATGACAGTAGAGCGACAAACCAACTTGTTTTGATACCTATCAATTTATGAAAAGCTTCCATATCTATGCCGTGGATGGTCAAGAAAATCTATAGACTGGATAACCCTTTCATTGAACTTGAAATGAAGACTGATAGAATTCATATCGTCCAGACGACACCCTGGGTATTGATTCAAATTGTGATGTAAAAGGACCATTAAGGTACATCCCGTCTAACGCTAAATCTGCTACATAGTTACCATTAAAAATCTAATAGTACGATTTTTTTTGGCGATTAAATTAACAGAAAATTTCAATTAAGTATTTTCACCTATATTCTACATGTGGTACTTCTGTATAAGAGATGTAAAGAACAGTTTATGGTAATTGTCTTCGAATTTTCATGTTATATGAGAGAAAACCCTAAAATCTCCCACCACATTACCTTCTGTACGTGTAAGATGCTTACATACTTTGTCATTGTTGGAAAAATTGACTACAATTCTCATCGTCAAGGATACGAAATCTGTTTTCTTTCATATTGTAACTACACTCACTGTCCCAAACCATAAAGTTTCCTTTCTAACATATAATAAAATTTAAAGTTTAAAGTTTTGTCCCTTTCAATTTCCTTACGCATTTTAAAAAATAATTATTTTAAAATTGTTAATACACGAATACAGAATCACCGTAATTGATAGTTCAATAATCGTTCGAATACTTGATATAACGATTGTATCTTTCATTTAATACCAAATCCAATTTCTTAGAAATTCGTTTCATTAACAAGCAGAACTGAATAGAATTCAAAACGTTTCCTACCATTCTTTAAAAGCCTTTTGTGCTTTGTCACGAGTTTAGTTATTTTCTTTTCTTCACGACATATAAAAAACGAACAGAGCATTCCATAAACATTCGGATCCAGCCTTTTTTTTTTTTTATCATGTAAAAACCTCTTTTCAACCTTCTAAAAATAAACGAGAAAATTTAAGCATAAGTGCAATTCGGAATTTTATAGAAAATGCAGGTTTTTACGTAACAAAATACTGATCTTTATCTTTCTCTCAGGAAAAGGAAATTCTTGTTCTTACATTTCGTGAATTCAAAGCATTTCGAAAACTTACGGTGGTGCTTTTGAAGCAGCCCTGAAATATCTTTTAATACTTTTTCCGAATTTCTCGTCTCTTTTTATCCCTGTTTACGAATTTCGACGCTCGTTCTTTGTGTATACCTGGCGTCATTTCATGCTACATTGAGCTTCGTATTCATATTTTGAAACTCTTATTGCATTTTGAAATGTTTTTACGTGTAGGTTTTTCATTCTATTTTAAGATGTACATAAATAAAACATGGATTGATCCTTTTAGATAGTATTTATATACGTTAATGAAAATTTTAATTTAATAATAATCAATAAGTAACTTAAGATTTACATAAATAAACATGGATTGATCCTTTAGATATTATTTACGTATGTTAATGAAACTTTAAATTAATAATAAACAATAATTAACTTAAGATTTACTTAAATAAAACATGGATAATCCTTTAGATAGTGCGGCTAATGGCGAATCTAAATGGCCGCTTTGCCCTTTGGTACCATAGGCTGCAGGTAGCATGGATGTTTGTTGGTGATTCGAATTTACTTTAAATGGTACTTCCTGGTCTAATTAGCCTAAAGTGTGCAAAAAAGAACTACAGAACTACAAACTAAACCGAACCGAATTTTCATGTTGTATTGAGGAAACCCTAAAATCTCCCACCACGCAAACTTCTGTAGGTGTAATATGTTTACATAATTTGTCATCGTTGTAATTCATATCTGAAAGAATTGACTGCAATGCGCGTCGGTGATGGTTCAAAATTCACATGCTATCTACATTTATTGACACTAAACCATATATTTCCCTTTTTTTTTTATTATAATAAAAAAAATTAGGAGAAGTTTTACTATAAATTTTGTCCCCTTAAATTTCTTTTAAGCAATTTTAAAAAAAAAAATTATTAATACGCGAATAAAGGATAACTGCAATTGATTGTTCAATAATAGTTCGAAGACTTGATATGACGATTTTATTCCTTATTTAATACAAAAAATCCAATTTCTTAAAAAATTTATTTCATTAGCCAAGCAGAACTGAATAGAATTCAAGATGTTCCCTACCATTCTTTAAAAGCTTTGTGCTATGTCACGAGTTTCGTTATTTTCTTTTATTCACGACATATAAACACATTAAAAACAGAGCATTCTACTCGAGTTCAAAAACATTCGGATCCAGCCGTTTTTTTATCATGTAAAAACATCTTTTCAACCTTCGAAAAATAAACGAGAAAATTTAAGCACAAGTACAATTCGAATTGTATAGAAAATGCAAGTTTTTACATAACAAAGCCACTGATCTTTATCTTTCTCTCAGGAAATGGAAATTCTTACTTTTCGTGAATTCAAAGCATTTCGAAAACTTACGGATGGTGCTTTGAAGCAGCCCTGAAATATCTTTTTTAATACTTTTTCCGAATTTCTCGTCTCTTTTTATCCCTGTTTTCGAATTTCGACGCCCATTCTTTGTGCATACCTGGCGTCATTTCATGCTGCATTGCGATTCGTATTCGTATTTTTGAAACTCTTCTTCCAATTTCAAATGTTTTTACGTGCAGTTTTTTCATTCTATTTTAAAATGTACATAAATAAAACGTGGATTGATTCTTTTTAGATAGTTTTTACATATTTTAATGAAATAAATCATTTAATAATTTATTATTTAGAAATAATTATGTACGATATATAATTATATATAAATATTTATAAATAATTTATTAATGAGTAATTAATTAGTAAATCATTTTAATAATCAATAATTCTTCCTGACAATATTTTATATTGTATATAAATATATAAAATTCTTCCTGCCAATATTATATTTTTTTTTTTATAAATACATAAAATTCTACCTGCAAATATTTTATATTTTTTATAAATGTACAAAAATTCCTGCAATATTTTATATTTTTTATAAATATATAAAATTCTTCCTGCCAATATTTTATATTTTTATAAATATATAAAAATTCTTCCTGCCAATATTTTATATTTTTTATAAATATACAAAAATTCTTCCTGCCAATATTTTATATTTTTTATAAATATACAAAATTCTTCCTGCCAATATTTTTTATATTTTTTATAAATATACAAAAAAATTCTTCCTGCCTGCCAATATTTTTATATTTTTTTTATAAATATACAAAATTCTTCCTGCCAATATTTTATATTTTTTATAAATATACAAAAATTCTTCCTGCCAATATTTTATATTTTTTATAAATATACAAAAATTCTTCCTGCCAATATTTTATATTTTTTATAATTATACAAAATTCTTCCTGCCAATATTTTATATTTTTATAAATATACAAAAAATTCTTCCTGCCAATATTTTATATTTTTTATAAATATATAAAAATTCTTCCTGCAATATTTTATATTTTTTATAAATATATAAAATACTTCTTCACAATATTTTATATCGTATATAACTATATATAATTCTTCCTGCAAAACATTTTAAAAATATATAACTATATAAAATTCTTCCTGCCAATATATGCCTTTCATGCCAAAGAAAATTCTTCCTATCAATATTTATATATGTATATATATATATAAAAATATTGATAGGAAGAATTTTCTTTTATATTGTCACAATACATAACTAGAACATCGATACTTTTATTCTTAATTGTATTGAGAAACATGAGTACTGCAACTCATTTTTACATCCATTTCTCAGTAAATGATATCAACAAACATATATCCAGATGAACCAACTTAAGAAACTTATTTTTTTTATTATTATTATTCTCTGGAAGAAATGATTATCTCGAAGATGGTGAAACAAACTAGGAAAATAAATATCTCCCTTTACAAGACTTCTCAATTCAATTATCTGATATGTGAGCCTTATCTCAGCAATCCAACGAAAGCACAAACAAGAAACTGTCAGGTCGTTCCTGCAATGTGCACTCTATGAACAAAGGGGTTTCTTGTTTGTTTCAGAGGCCCTTGTGAAGAGCGTAACACTTGACCTGAGATAAGAGGGGGAATCCACGTGGAGTTCTTTCTTTAAGTTTGTTTCATTTCATTCTATTTCTCGAAAAGAAAATGGTAATTTATTGCAGATTTAATTCTTTAACTTTGATGGGGTGGACACATTTATTTGTATGCGTTTTGAGCATTTCATTTTATTTGCAAAATATGAACTAGGCATGTTTTAATGAATAGTTTTTCTATTTATAAAATGAATAGGAAATCAGTTGTATAACACTGCGAATTTAAAACAATGTCTTTACACTGCGTATTTAAAACAATGTATTACACTGCGAATTTAAAACAATGTGTTATAGTGCGAATTTGAAACAATGTATTATAGTGCGAATTTGAAACAATGTATTACAGTGCGAATTTGAAACAACGTGTTACAGTGCGAATTTAAAACAACGTATTACAGTGCGAATTTAAAACAACGTATTACAGTGCAGAATTTAAACAACGTATCACAATGCAGATTTGAAACAAATGTGTTGCAATGCAGATTTGAAACAAATGTGTTGCAATGCAGATTTGAAACAAATGTGTCGCAATGCAGATTTGAAACAAATGTGTCGCAATGCAGATTTGAAACAAATGTGTCGCAATGCAGATTTGAAACAAATGTGTCGCAATGCAGATTTTAATTTATTGCAAAAATTAATTCTTTATTTTTTAATGGTGAAACACATTTAACTGTGTACATTTTGAGCTTTTCTTTTTCATTTCATTTGTAGAATATGAATTAGGCCTGTTTTGAATAATAGTTATTCTATTTAAAATGAATAGAAAATCAAAGGATTTGTATTAAAATGCAAAGACAAAATCACATTTCTTTAAAAACTTAATTCGTTTTTCGTTATAACTGCCATGTTTCATCTGTATATATAGTATGTATATTAACTTATTTCACTACATTTATAACTTATTTCATTTCCATTTATAATATAATATAATATTATAAATATGATACTATCAGGTATCATGAATTTATAAGTGGCAATATTAAATAATTTGCTACACGTTGGTAACTTTAATTTATTAAAAATTAATATTTTTTACAGCTCTCGCTATTTTATGTTCTTTTTAACCTCTCTGATGTTATCAGTCATGAAATTAATTTTTATTAGCACGTTACTCAATTGAAAGCGCATAAAACTTTTATAAATAAAACAATAATTCCTTAATCAAATTACTAATTAAAACTTCTTAAAACTTAAATAAATTAAATTATAATAAGTTTTATTAATTTCTTTATGATAAACGAAAAGCTCTAAAAATGTTTAATTGTTCCTTAATTTATAAAACAAGACATCAAGGGTTTTAGAAAGAAAAAAAAACAAAACAATTTTAACGTTGTCTCAAACAATGAAACGTGACATCTTAAGCGATCCAAGGTTACTTCAGAATTAATAAATCTTAAACTTTGCGGGTAGATTAAAATGAGAAAAAAAAAGACAGCACAATTCAAAGATCAAATTCCTTTCATTACTTCGATAATCTGCTTTTATGTTCGGATGTGAATCCTTTATAAATATTCAAACCCCAAAGACTTTTATTTGTCCTGACTGACACCAATACCAGAAAATATTCCGAAAATACGTGGGATAGCTGTTTATATCTCCGAACAACAAATCTATAACTCACAGCAACCGGACAGTTGCAAGAGCGGTCCAGGTACTGAGCGAAGAGACAATGCAGCCATAAATAAGGATGATAAACAAAGTTGGGATAAAACCCGTAAGATAAAAGGCATGTTAGTATGATACTGGGCATTGTTTGCATTTTAGTAGGATTTATTCGCCTTTATTTATTTGGTAAGGAAGTATTTTCTTGTGACAACAAAGCATAGTAGTATGCTTCTGTCTTTAGCAGGCTAGCTAATGTCCTAATCTTTTCGACCTTAACATACAAAACATTTAAAGTTGCAAAACTTTAAAAACAAACACTTGAACTTAAAAAAAGGCTCATATTTTTTTAAAATTGTATTTGTTGATTGTTTCTTATCCCACTTGGTCGACAGAAACATCTCGACCCAGTCCATGAATCTCATAGAAGGAGGGAAGGGGAAGCCAGCTTCTGTTGTGATGGAACATCCGTAGGTAGAAGTCTGACTTGGCTCCATGCCACTGAAGAAAGAGGGCAGTGCCTTCCAGAAGAACTTTTAGGGAAGTACAACGCATATTAGAGAGTTTTTGAATACCGTATTTTGGACGTCCGTTAGCATTTTCTCCCAGCGCGCATGCTCATAGGAAATTGCGCATGCGTATCTGTAATAAGGTTTCCTATGAGCATGCGCGCTAGAGAGAAAAAGCTAACGGACGTCCAAAAATACGGTATGCAAAAACTCTCTAATGTTTGAGTTTTTTGTCACGCTACTGTCCTCTTGACCACACGAGGGTTAAACAGACAGGAACCTATAGTTTAACGTGGATACCGAAGCCTGTGAATACCAAAGGCCAGAGCGCGATAGCCACTTGGCCGCCAGGCCTCAGCATATCGTATGGGAGAAAATCCAGAAAACTCGCACCAGGTAGTCCGATTAATGAGGCAAGATGCTGAACATCACAAACACCATCTAGTCTCCTCCGTTTTTGAAACAGCGTCTACAACAAAGCCTGTGAACAACAAAGATAGCGGATTGAACTTAAGCCTTTAATGCTCACCAGCGGACACACGTTGTCACTGAGGCAGGAGTCGAGATTTGTTTTGTAATACAATGTCGAATGATGTTAATTACAACTTTAGAATTGTTTAATCTTCAACAAAAAAACACTTAATTAAGTTATATATAACAAATGAAAAAAATCTTTTATTAAATGCAAGAACTTTCCGACAATTTTACGAAATACAAGCGCTGGTGTCATATTACTTATCATTACTAGATGCTTATTTTTAATTTCAATAAAACAATACATTTTTACAAACGCACATTTTTTTAATAAATGCGCACTTGAAATTATTCCTTCCTAATAAAATTTAAATTTTATTTTCCAATTTAGTTCGAAATATACTTGAATCCGTAGAGAAAATTATACAATATGCTTTCAATAATTGAGCAACATGAGTGGTTAATATTAAATCATATCATGTTATGAATAATAATTTTTACGATAATATCTGTATTGTACTTAAAAATTTAATTTAAATAAAATTTTCAATTTAAATTAAGTAATTTTATTGTTACTGGCAAAAACAATACATAAAAAATTTCGTTCAGTTTTCCCACTTAAAAAAATTATTTCAGTGGTGTTCTGCAAAAGTCATTTAACAAGCTTTGAAATATCTTTACAATGCAGAACAACAGTGTCATTAAAAATTAAAATAATAGGTTGTTTGCTTAATCCACATTTGTTCAAATGTTCTATTTTTTTTGTGAATATCATCACCATTAGCTGAAGATAATTTGCTTTCGTGAGAATCTAAATTATCTGGAAAACCCATTATCCATAATTAAATATCGACGAAATAATTTTTCCTACCTTTGTTGCTGTTCTCAAACTCATGATGTACTAAATGTTTTATTATTCAAAACCATTTGTGCAAGTGAATTAGTATTCATACTGCATTGTCCCAAATTCAAAGTAAATAACTGCTTTTCCATGATTATGATGTAAAATCCTGGTCATTGTTTAAAGACTTAGAAGGGTTACAATTTTGAGAAATGTCTAACAATAGATAACTATCGTGTGTGTAGGTCAAAATCGCTCATATACGTGGGATTAGAAGTTGTAAGTTTATTTAGTTATATGACGTTTAAAATTGCTTTTTTATAAACATTAACAATTAAAATGAACATCTTTTAACAATTAATCTTTAATAGTTGATAGTAGTTGATCTTCAGTTTCACTATTAATGAGAGTGATAATTAAAAGATATACAGCAGAAAAAAAATATTACAATATATATCTGATTCGATCAACCCAAAAAAAGGTTTTCTATTTAATTTATGAGCAATATAATTGTAGATTCTTATAATTTAAATAAAAATCACAAAAAAAAAAACTTTAAATAAATTTAAAATAATTAATATAAACTTGTCTTATAAGAGGGTTAAATTTCTCTAATTGCAAGGTAGGACTGCACAGATTATCTATGAAATATTTATATAAATTTTAAGGGTTTTAAAAAATAATTAAATTGAGCATCCAACAATTTTAAATTTTAACAATTAAATTGAGCATCTTTTAGCAATCTACAAATTGTAATTAATTGCAATCGTCAATTGTAATTGATAATTTTCCCCTTAATTGTTAATATTTTACTTATCTCCGTATGTTCCAAAGCATTATCTTTAAAAAAAACTTTTATTATTTACTTTTATTAAAACTTTTACCACTTTTATTATTGAACTTTTTTTTTATTATTTAATTTGACGAAATCTTGTAGTTGGGATGTTTTATTTTTATGTCAGACGTTATAAAACATTAAAAACTGTCTAATGAGTTAATAATAACTATCTAACTGGTCTAATAAATAGTCTATATTTCTATACTGTGCGGCTACTTTAAAAATCAATAAAATTCTATGATTTGGAAAACGTAAAAACTTCTCGAGGCAATTATATGCTATTCACTTTCTAATGAACCATTGATTGCCATGAATAGTGTTGTAAAACAGTGGCTAGACACAGTAATGAGAATTTTCGAAACTTTTCTCGAATCTTCAGAAACAGTTTTCTAATTTTAAGTACTCTATAAAAAATAAAATATTAATTCTTAGAAACTGTAATTAAAAGTTTATAAAGTTAATTAAAATAATTTACAAGTACTTGGTTTTCAAAAAAAACTATTTTTCGCTCTTTTAATTTTTAATTAAGTCCTTAATTTTTTTTTCTTACGGAACATTTTATAAAATATATTAAAGTTATTTTCTGAGGGAAAACAAAACAGTTGTATTTAATTTCAAGAATTCTGTCATAAATTTACGTAAAAAAAAACATTAATTTTTTGCTTATATTTTTTTTTTTAAATTTTTGTTATCCATTGCAAAAATAAATCAATTGAATAAATAACTATTTAAATGATAGTAAATAGTTTATTTATAAATAATTTTAATTAGTGTAATTCTTTTTTAAAGCAAAGTTTAATTTAATTTAAATATTTTTTTCTGTTTGATTAATTTCTTTACATATATTTTATTTTATAAATTTTTTGTTATCCATTGCAAAATAAATCTAAATTGAATAAAAAAAAAACTATTAAATAAAATACTTACTTTTTACTATCATTTATAAATAATTTTAATTAGTGAAATTCTTTTAAAAACAAAGTTTAATTTAAATATTTTTTCCTTCTATTTGATTAATTTGTTTCCATATATTTTTTTATAAATTTTTTTTTTTTTTTACCCAATTTGTTACAAAATAAATCCAAATTGAATAAATAATTATTGAAATGATAGTAAAAAAAATAAATATTTTATTTATAACTTTTATGCAGTGCAATTCTTTTAAAGCAAAGGTTAATTTAATTAATTTTTTTTTCTGTTTATAAAAAAAAAAAATATGTAAATAAATTAAATTTTTGTCATCTATTTATTTTTATCTATTTATTTATTTATTTGTTATCTATTTATTTATTAATTTGAATTAGTGTAATTCTTATAAAGCAAAAATTTAATTTAAATGTATTTTTCTTCTCTTTGTTTAATTAATTTGTTTTACTTATTTTTTTTTTTTTTTTTTTTATAAATTTTTATCAATTGCAAAAATAAATGTAAATTGAATAAATAACTATTGAAATGTTCGTAAAAGATAATAAATATTTTATTTATATATAATTTAAATTAGTGCAGTTCTTTTAAAGCAAAGTTCAATTTAATTTAAATATTTTTCTGTTTCTGTTCATTTTCATCGAAATAATTCAATTTCTGGAAAACTTTTACGAAGTCATCCGAGATTTTCATTTTAGTAAAAGTAAAATATTAATTAACATAATTAAATTTATTATTTACAAGAACCATGATTTTCTCTTTAATACTTTTCTTTACAAGCGACAGTATTAAATTATTCACCCCTTATGTCTGCAGAAAAGTATAAATATTTTATTTTCGAAGAATTGCATAAAAACATTTCATTTTGCTTTAGCACTTCTATGTAATTTCTTAAAATGAAAATTAGATTATATCTGATTTTTTTTTTTTTTTCGTATAATTTTGGCTATTTTCATAATAATATAAATTGAATAATATATAAATTGAAACTATGTTAAAAAAATGCGTCCAAAATGACACAGCTCGTGAGATCATTTACAAAAAAAATTGTTGTGTTTTTTTTTGAACGTTTTTGAACTCTCGGTAATTGTGAAATATTATAAAAGGTTGATTTAAAAAAAAAAATTACAGAAAAGTTATCTTATAATAAATGAACATTAAATTCAGAAAATTTTAATTTTAAAAAAGGATCAAAATGACACACATTATTTCTTTATAAATTTTTTAATGATATTTTTCTGTTTATTTAACAAGTAGGTTAAAAATTGAGAAGAAAATATTATTGAAATAAGTATTTATTTTTAATTTTAATTTCTTGGAATATTCGTATCACATCATGCAAGAATTTATCTTTGCCAAAAAAAAAAAAAAAAAAATTACTGTCGCGTAAACATATATTACTTACTTGAAAATAAACAAAATAAAAAAATAATTATTTAATTATTTTTGCATTGCTATTATTAATTATTAAATATTGTTGTTGCTATTATTATTATCAAGATTATTATTGCTATAAAATAAATATTATTACTTACTACCTATAATATATATTTTTATCTATTAATATTTCTATTATAAAATTCTTACTTATTACTAAAATGAATTTAAAGATGACAATAAATGCCATTAAATAATTAGTCATTTACTAGGATTAATTTAATGGATTAGTAAACTATTAATTAACTACAGTTATTAATTAGTAAATGTAATTTAGTATTTAGTTACCATAAAACTTAATTTGTAATTATAATTTTACTTAATTATAATTTTAATGCATTTGTTCGTAGTTGTGACAAGAATATTATTTACATATTTTAATTCAAATATATTTTTATCTTAATAAGCATTTGTAAATGTTCTTTGAATGGTAAATGAAAATTCGAAATACTGAAGTGTGTAGTGTGCACGGTGTGCAGCTGAATTGTAACTAGGTGTAGTTGGGTTATAAAAATATATCCAGGTTGTTGGGTTGTGCAGCTGAATTGTAACTAGTTAGTTGAGATACTTGAGACACAGGTTTGAGAACACACAGCTATATTTACACACGCACAAACACCACAGACCTACAATATTTAGCACATTTAAAGACATATAATTATCGATTCGTGGAAGGATTTCACTTCTAGCCGAAACCTAATACTCAGCTCCGTACGGGCAGAGCGTTATATTTCTTCTCCGGGTGAGAGTCTGTAGGCCAACTTATACACGGGATTGTATTAAATATATTAACTCTCGGAATGAGAGATATAAACTAAATGTTTTAAAAGCTGCAGGTCAGGTTGTGCAGTACTTTCTCCTAGGTGAGAGTCTCGAGACCTACTGACTATCTCTCCTGCACGTCACAGAGCGCGCTCTTGCCAATGCGTAGGAGGAAGCATGGTTATAATAGTATTATTTGATATTATTAGTAATTATTTAGAATATTTATGTATAATTTTTTTTTAATTTGTCAGTAATGTATAAATAATCGTACCAATAAAATAATATACAGTTAACTCGTAGAAAGGATCAGTTTAAATGTGTTGCAGCCATTGCTTTAAGAATCAAGAAGACTAGATGGGGGTTATAACAACTTGTATATGCGTCTCGTATAGATAATTAAAATTGCTAGCAAGTGTTTTTAAGGTTTTAAATCCGCATGACACGCAAATGCGGTCGGTTTCATGTTATATTCCCCGCCAGAGGGAATTGCTCAATATATTATGCATAAATGTATATATATATACATTAATTTTCGCTTATAACTTATATAAACTTAATTATTAATGTGTAGACAAAAAAAAAAAAAAAAAAGAAGAAATTGTATATCTTTTATACAATTTCTTCTTTTTTTTTTTTTTTTTTTGTCTACTTACATTAATAAGTTAAAGTTTTCATGACAATAACGATTTGGCGGGTTTTTTTTTCTCTCTATTTTCTCCTATTTTAAACTCTAAAAAAAAAATTGTTGGTGAAATAAATTGTATAACTTTATAATGGAACGACGGATATTCTTTATGTTAGCTTTTATCCTGTCATTTTAGCAAAAGGCTGACTCAAATATTTATTCCCCTTTCAGGCGACTTTGTCCCAAAAAAATCAGAGCTTAGTCGACAATGACAAAAAGATCTTTTAACGATTAGAATTAATTCTGCTTCAGTGTCAATATCCACCAGACGAACATCCGTTGACCTAAATTCTGTTTTGCTCAATTAATGTATCGAACGACAAGTGTAAAAAAAGCATACTGGTTTTATGCAAAAAGAATATTTGTTCTAGTCCAGGGATGGACAAACTCTTTCGGTCGCGGGCCAAAAATCTAAAAAAAAAGTTTGGCGGGCCAAGACAAATTTTTCTAAAACTTTAAAAACAATATATAAATATTATAATTTAAAAATGTAATTAGATGAATGAAATTTCAATTTCATTTTTAAAAGTTCCCCATATTAAAGTTCGAAGTGAGATGTACTGATTCTAAGGAACGAGGCTAAATGCTCATCTGTCAGTCTATTCAATCAAATACATTTGTAAAAATGTATTTGTATTTATTTTCACTCGTGCACAAAAAAAATATTTAAAAAAGTTTTAATAATTTTCAATCTTAAAACCTATAAAAGTGTATAAAAAAATTAAATACGTTATTTCTCGTTGTTATTTTGAATTTAATGACTGTTATTCAAAACCTATCTCTAATATCAAAAGGCTCTTATACATAAAGGAAATTAAAACTACATTTTTGAGAGCTACTTAAATACACTAAAGTGCTAATTCATCGAAATATAATCCTTTCTAATTTTAATACATGATTTCCTTTCTTTAGGGTTTCTTGAAACCTTAGTGCCGTTTATTAATAGAATAAGAATTAATAGATTACTCTATAAAACCTTATTCATTTCGTTTTTCTATCAATCTGTTTGTTATGGAATGACAATCATGAGAAATCGTATTACCATTAAATAGTTAATTTAACCTCTTGATACCCTTGATTACTCATGTGCACATCTATTTTTAATTCAATTCCTCCTATTAGCTCACACTCTCCTTATATATATCTTGTTCAAATTTTCAATCGTTAATAAAATACTTTTTATTCATCCACTCAAGTTCAAATACATTTTTTTTTTTGCACTTGTAGTGGATGACACTGGATGTTAATACAATTCTTTCAATATTAATTCAGTAATTAAATTTAATTAATTAATGTTAGTTTTTTGTTGTTGTTTTAAGCTGCATATATCTACCAATAGATGGCGCCAGATAAACTTTAAAAAATGAATGAGAATTATTTATAAAGGACTTTCTGCAATATAGTGAAAAAAAAAGTAGGAATTGACTATAACATTTTTTTTTTTATATTACTTGTTATTATTATAATTACTATCATTAATAAAAAGAACAAAAATGGGATAGTAAATTATTCACTATAGAATCTCTCAACAAGAAAAATATAAATCTTATGGTTTGGCTGCACTGATAATCAGATTTACAGTGTATTTAGGACTATGAAAATAGCAAAGTAATATTTCGATTGTCATTGTTTTTGAATTATTTGAACAAATCGTTAATATTTGATAAAAAATATCAGATTTATTAAATATATTTAGTTTTAATAATGAACGCCCGGAATAATAATCAATAATTTATGTCACGAATGTATGAAATCATTTCATTTATAAATTGTTATTAACGCTCAGCGGTCATAAATGTTGACGTTATTGTTTTTGTGAATTTTTGTATTTCCTCTCCCTACAATTTTTTTGTTTTCAATTCTTTTTTTTTTTATAAAATGAATAAATCGTCATAAAACAAAAAAAACATTAAGTAATTTTTTCTTACTATAAAAAAAATGTCCCTGAAAAGTTTATATGAAAAAATAATTCTACGCATACAATAGTATTTGATTAATATAATAATTTAAATATCCAGAAATAAAACAAATTATTAAATGAAGAAAATAAATTATAACCTTCAAATATACAGCCAAACAAATTTTTTTATTTATTTATTTCTTTCTTTACTGAAAATGCATGAAAATTAAAGTATACTGAAATATTTTTTATTTCTTTGTGAAAGATTCATGTTGTGTTGAATCAAATTCATGTTGATTTACTATCTCTTTCAGTTCTAATCAGTTTATCAGCAAAATTATAAAATCTATTCCTGATGTGTTTATCGTTAAATTTAATTGATTTTAATAAGTACTTTTCAAAATATATGTTACATTTTTTGAAAAAATAAATTTTTTTAGTTATTTATAAAGAAACTTACAAAACATGAATAGAAATAAAGAACTTCATTCTTCTAATTTTTAATTAATAACATCTTTCTTACAGAAAAGCAAAACAATTTTTGAAGTACAAAAAATATTCATTTTTTTCTACAGTTCAACTATTAAAATGCTATGTTTCTCAGAAAAAAGAAACAATTTGAAAACAATTGCAATTTTTTTTTATTAAACAGGTTTTTTATTTATCTATTTTTCTAAAACTATAATTAAATCGGAAAAAAAATTAATGAAATGTAATTTTAGATTTCTTTTTACAAAGAATACTTTTTATAAAAATATTTTTGTGGTTTTGAATCAACTTTTTATATTTCACGAAAGTTTCTATTAATTTTTATTGGCATATTTTCAAAACTAAAATTTTATTCTTTAAGAAGCTGCTAAGGAATAAATCCTGTAATTTAAATATTTATATTGTATAATTATATTTCGTTTTATTTAATAATACAGTTTTAATTGCCGTGTATATATTTATATATACATGTAAGTTCCTAATTCTTTAAAATATCGTGTATCTTATGAATAATTAACAATAAATTATTTAAAAATGAATTAAAATAGATTTTGTATATTTTTCAAAATTTACAAGCTGCTTTTTTTTTCAAGTCTGAACACAATTTGGACAAATTTATTGCGTGTCTGTTTCATAAATCAGTATTACAAAATATTTATGCTTAGATTGCATTTCATACAAATCTAAGAAATAATAATAAATTCACATTTCTGGAAATATATTAAAATAGTCCCTGGAGGGTTTAGATTCACAATTGGACCTGGTAAGTGGCGCTGCAATCGATATAATTCTTCTGTACATGTGTTTGTCACTGAACTCCTCCTAAACAGCCTGATAGATTTTGATGAAATTTTGTGTGTGTGTGTTTGACAAAACATGGAGAATGTTTTTATGCTATCCCCTTTGTTGTAAGTCGCCACCAGATGGTGCTGCAGTATATCAACTTCTATACTGTCCAACCAATCGCTATGAAAATAGGTAATAATATGTATTCGAGTATGGAAAATATTTTAGCTCTGTCCACTTTATTGTTACTTGCCACCAGATGGTGCTGCAGCATTTCTTCTAATATACCGTTCAAACGATACCCATCAAAATTAATATGAACATATATTGGAACATGAATATATTCGCTATATGTAATTTTCTATAATGCCTTTATTTTTGGCAGGACAATGTATGAAGGGTTCTTCTAGTATATATAATTATTTCAGAACTTTTATTACAAAAAAAGCAAGTAATATAAAAAAAAAATTTGGGAAGTCAATTCCAATTTTTTTTCAATATATTGCAGAAAGTAATTTATAAATAAAGTTGAAATTTTCCTCTTACATATGGCGCCATCTATTGGTAGATATATGCAACTTAAATCTAAAAAAACTAAAATTATTTAATTAAATTTAATTACTGAATTAATATTTGAAAAAACTGTATTAACATCAAATGTCCTCCACTACAAGTTTAAAAAATGTATTTGAACTTGAGTGGAGGAATAAAAGTATTTTATGAACGATTGAAAATTTGAACAAATTATATATAGGGAGACTGTGAGCTAATGGAAGGAATTGAAATGAAGTCAAACAAAAGGAATTAAATCTTTAATGCAAAAAGAAAAACGAAATACCTTTATTTCTTTAACAAAAGAATACTTTCCTTCCCAAAAAAAGTGTCCGAAATAAAAGAAAGAGCGCGCATAAAAAATCTATTGCTCTGTTCAGAGAAATCATGCTAACTTTAAGAGATTTTGTTATGGTTGTATTCTTTTTTTGCCATTTGGTTTCTGCCGCGTTAAATTTCGTTCGCCAAAATGAAATCTTTTGGAACCATAATTCTAAAATGGTCCCCAATAAATTCTTTGAAGTCGTTACAAAAGAAACTTCTGGGACCAATAAAAAATTCTCAGAATGCAGTACAAATGGCTTATCGTTGTTCTGGACATAAAGTTCTTTAATTCGTCCCCACTGAGTTTCGTTTGACAATTGTATGAATTAACTTTATGCTGACTGTGCGATCGTAGTAGTTAAAAAAAAATTTTATGATGTCACATTTTTTGAGGCCATTTTTACCGTTCATTTTTTTTTACCGGCCATTTTAACCGTTATTTTCACTGTTTTTATCAAAAACGTTAATTTTAATACGAACCGATTTTAATTTCAAATAAATATTTATATAGTTTTTCAATCTCTGAAAATAAACCATTTCCTACTTAGTATACTTTAAGGTTAATCAGAAAGGTTTAGTTCTGTGACTGGATTCTAATATATATTACTGTATTTGGAAAAGAATGAATTTCCTGTTTTTGCTTATTTTAGAGTTTAATTTACGGTGTAAAATGTATAATTACACAGTCCAGTCACAAAATGTGACCACCTGTCAAAAACCAGAATCTTTTAATACTCCATAAGTATATAAAGGATTTAAGAATAGTAAGGATTTAACATAAGTATATAAAGGATGCCCTAGGACATCCTTTATATACACTCCACTGCAATGTGCTGCCACCTACCTTTTTGTGATTGGTTATTTCGCGTTGACGTCGAAAGTAGGTGGTGGTCACATTGATGTGACTGGACTGTGTATTATACTGACGTTTTGCAATCATTAAGTTTATATTTCATTTTTTTCTTAAAAGAAAATAATAGAATATGACTATTATGTATACTCAGTTAGTATTTAGAAAAATAAATAACCAATAAATCAAATAAAAAAAAAATAAATTTGATTGCCTTTTGTTTCTATTAATAATATTGTAATACAATATGCAGTGTTATGAATTGAATTATTCTTCAAAAATAAACAAGAATCTTTTATCGTCTATATAATTTGCAGCAGAACTGAAAGAATATTATGGAATGTGCTCAAGTCTCAAAACAACTCAAAAATTATTAGAATAATATTTTATAAATAAAGAATACGTCTAAGAAGTTTAATATAATCATACAGATAACGATTTTTTCTGATTATTTTTAAAAATCTCTACAATATATAAGATTTATGCAGTACATAATACAGAAATAACTCAGATTATGCAATCTAAAGAAAAGGCATGTTTTTATATCAAAGTATAGAACCATATAACATAAGATTTTTTTTTATAAATTATGTTAAATATTATATGCAAAGAACACAACATTTCAATACAAAATAAATTATAGTTTTAAAAAACTAAAAAAGTAAAAAATAATTGTTAACATAAGAATAAAATGACTGACGAGAAAATTAATGTCACTGATCTAAAAGCGTGGGATGCTCGATATCTTTTTAGTTTGATTAACTTAAAAGCGTGTTTTTTAGTTTTTTTAAACTAAAATTTATTTTTACTTTTTAGTTTCATTGCGAACTGCAGAGTTAGCTTAAAAATGTCATACAAAGCACCCCACGCTTTTAGAACAGGGCATTAATTTTCTCGTGAGTAATTTTATTCTTATGCTAACAATTAGTTTTTACTTTTTAGTTTGATTAACACTAAAAGCGTGTTTTTAAACTATAATATTTAAATGAGGTCCCCGTGTGGAGGACTGGAACTATAGTTCTTACAATAATTTAATTGTGAGTAAAACAAAGGCTAAATGCGAATAGGTCGAGCCAGCCAGGATTTGAACAGGGAATCACCTGATCCGTAGTCAGGCGCATTATCCGTTGTGCCACTGTCCCACGTAGGTTTGAATGCCTTTGGTACTTTCATTCTACATGGGTTAAATTGCTCTTCCTAAGTTAAAATAAAATCACTAATCCTGGCGGTCCTAATCATGATGAGATAATAAACTTATCAAAATATTTTAGTGTCGTCGGTCCTTGATAAGTCTACAACGTTTAAATTAAATCTGATCGCTTAAAGTAGGGCAAAATCGAGCCCAAAGAGTCAGTTACAAACAAACAAACATACAGGTGATACTAATAAAAGCGTATTAAAAAAGCCACTACCGGTATTCTCTACAAACAAATTGCTTAAAAACCATCATAATCAATCAAAACCATCATAATCAAATTGCTTAAAGCTATCATAGCATTCGCAATACAAACTGAAGTGTTTCACTTCATATTCATATATCTCAAAGAACAGAAAAAAGAGATTGCTTGAGATAGAACCAAATAGATAATTAATTCTGTGAAATTAAATTTTAATGCAAATAAGTAACAATTTTTATTGTAGGTTTACATATTTTTAAATATGTTTTTATTTAAAATAAGAAACAATAATTGAAATAAGAAAAAAAAAATAGCCATGTGCTACATAGTTAGAAATAAATTTATCTTTTTAACAATTTAATATTAAATTCAAAAATTTCTCAGTTAATGCATACCTTTTTAATAAATCTCTCTAAGAGTTCGTTTTAAAAGCATGGGAAATAAAAAAATGACTTTTTAGAGTTTGAAACATCCCTTTTGTCACGTTCGTCCCTTTTATATTTTATAACAACACTTTTAAATTCTTTCAACCCAACTATTTTCAGAAGTATGCACAGAAAAAAGATTTTTAGCACTTTATTATTGTCTAAGGTAATATTTTAATGATCTCATCACTATAGCATCTTTCATTGTTTAGAAATTTTTCACGCTGGAATAATATCGAGAGAGAACAAATAAATTATAAATATGTATAAATTTGTTTTTCGTTATTTAACAATTGTTAGTAAAATTTAGAAGGTTCATTAAATCACATGCATGGAAAGTAATAATAATTTTATTATCAATCTTCTAAAAAATATTTAATTTCCTTTACATTGGAATTGTTCTTTGATTATAAAATAATATAAATAACAATGAAAATATTAGTATAATTAAGAAAATCTTATCTGCTTTTAAGTTGTAATAACAATGTTTTGTTATTATTAACTAGCATTATATTAAAATGTTACTTATTTCTAAATATAATTATTAAATTTTTATAATTCTATTAATTATTTCAAACATATTTAAAAACACAATAATTATTCATAGTTTGTTATTATAAATATTTTAAAGGTACAAAATTTTATTTTATTTATGTATGTATTTTAAACAATTTTTACACAAAAAGCATATGGAAATTTCATAATTATTTCAGAAAATTTAATAATTATTAAATTAAAACTTAATAATTATTAACTTAATTTACTTTTTCTGAAATAATGATTAAATTCTAGTAATAATTAATAATTAGAATTTAATCATTATTTCAGAAAAAGTTATTAAAATCAAGAGTAGTGATTTTAATGCGTGCAAAATTAAAAGAAATGTAGTTTTGTTTTAAATATTCTTTATTTTGTAGATCACTTTTTCTATTTAGTGGGTTTTATGATTCCATTTAATTTAACCTGAAAATATATTTAAATTATACGATTGGTATAAAACTACAACTAGATAACTGCCATAATGTAAACTCTTCAAGTTTTTTTAATAATCTTTTTCAAACCTAAATAAATATTCTAATTTAAAAGTTTTCTAAATATTTTTCATTTTTTCTTATGCATTTTCCTACATATTTGGTATTGTGAAACATTATCAATCTGTATTTTAATTATACAAGTAACTTCACAATTACTGTTACAAACAATTCAAATTTTTCTTTAAGCCCAGAAAAATATTTCGCTTTAAAACAAAAACTAGTATACATGATTCAGTATTGTCTGCTGCATAAAATGTAATTTTGGTAATTTTCATTAATATTTAAAATAAGTAAATTTTATTAATATCTAAAATAAGTAAATTTTATTAATATTTAAAATAAGTAAATTTTATTAATATTTAAAATAAGTAAATTTTATTAATATTTAAAATAAGTAAATTTTATTAATATTTAAAATATCTTTTAAATATTTAAAATAAGTAAATTTTATTAATATTTAAAATAAGTAAATTTTATTAATATTTAAAATAAGTAATTTTTATTAATATTTAAAATAAGTTCATTTTATTAATATTCTTATTCGTAAAAAAAATTCCTTAAAATACCTCTACGATATGATATACAGCCTATATTTTACGAACCCGTACCTTCTATCAGACATTTAAAATTAGCTGCATTTATTAAAGGACTGTCATTTAAAATTCTTGTTTTTGTATAAAAAATTTTAAATGACAGTCGCCCTAACTCATTAATGTCGGGTAATAAATTTTTCTAATGGCTGTCATGTTTGCAAAGTAAGGATTAAATTTTAAAATAGTTAATTAGTTTATGAGATGTAACGTAACAGAGATTACAGTTTTTAAAAAAAGTTTGTTTTAATCCATTTTTTAAAAAATTGTACTAAAGTAAAAAAGAAGTTATGTAAATTTTTTTCTCCTCTTGCATTTTTAATGTCGTTATAGTCAGTTTTTTTTTTTTTTAAATATATCCAATAACAATAGAAAAAATATAAGATACTTGTGATGTATAATATATGGTTTATATTTAATGAATAATTTATATTATAATTTAATATAATATAAATATAATTAATTTAAAATAATATATATTTTATATTACGTTTAATTAAAATTTTTGGTATTTGGTATTTACATCACAGAGGATATTATTTATATTTTTAGAGGAGTTTTTAAAGTGCAAGACCGATACATTGATTAAATTATCTTCAAAGCCGTTTTCAAATTCTAATCGATAACATAGAAAAGTTAATACGTCTTTAAATACGTCTCTAATGCAATATAAACATCACTCTGACTATATTTTATGAACAGCTACCTCTATCGCAGTTTCGGTATTGGCTTGCATACATTAGCAAACTATCAGCTCAAATTCTTCCCTACGTGTTTCAACCTCCATCAAAGTTTCGATAATTACAGTAGATAAACTTCCAGGGTAATGGTTGCTAGGAATCGAGATGTAAAGTAGGAGTTAAATTTAGAAATACCTAATTAGCTTATGCAATGTTGTCGGGGATTATTCGCAATCGAAATTGAGTTTAATAGTATGGTTGGTTTCGAAATCACACTGAATACCTCTCTAAATTGAGATAACGATGTGCTCCATCAACGGTGTCACGTTCATTACAGTTTGGGCGGGGTTTTCTTCTTGTTTAATCTCAGGGGGTTGGTGTGTGGGTAACTGCTCTGTCGTGATTCTGTCGTCTGTTTTGCTACTATTAATAAACATGCAATTTATGGTATGCGAGTGAGAGTTCGAAATAGTTTTCAAATATTTGGTGTCTAATTGCGAATTTATCATGTAAAGGATGTATTCAGGTAGATAATTTATTTTAATTATCAATTGGAAAGAATCAAAATACTCAAGTTAATTAGAAATTTAAGGATTTTCGGGTTCAGAAAACGTGTTTGTCGTTTATAGAGCGTGTCATTTAAATAAATCGACCTTGATGCACTCATCAGTTAGCTGCATCGTACTGTAAATTTGATTAATTATTTTATTAAACTATGTTTGAAGCTTATATTTGCTTAAACACAGAAAGGCTTATCTTTTTTTTTTTTTAATTTTAACATTCTATTCCTAAGTCAAAGTGACCTTGTAGAGATGGTCATTGAGTTTCTGAAGTTAGAAACACCAGGTTCGAAACAGGAAATGTAAAGACAAATTGAAAAATTTCTTTACGATGACGAGTATGGGCATGATAAATCAGAATATCAGAAAATCTACCATTGGACTCAAATAAATGTGGAACCGATGACCGATTGGCTATCTCTCTGGTCTTTGGTACCACAATATCCTGGCGATTGCATTAATGTTAATGGTTCGAATTCAAGCAGAACTGTATGCCCCTGTCTAATTAGCCTAAAGTGTGCAAAAAGTAACCATAGAGTGATAAACGAAACCAAATAGATGTGATGGAAAATATGAACAGCGCAGATTCCACCACGCGCATAGATTGCTAAACTGCAATGGAAAAATATGATAAATACACAGTTCAGTCACATTAATGTGACCTCCACCTACTTTTGACGTCAACGTGAAATAACCAATCACAAAAGGCAGGTGGCAGCACATTGCAGTGGAGTGTATACAAAGCATTCCACTTAAATCCAGAATATACAAGAGTGTATATTCTGTCTTTTGGCAGGTGGTCACATTAATGTGACTGGACTGTGTATATGATGAGGATCACCACAAAATTTCGTATATCTAAAATATTGTGAGTCTGTCTGATAAACTGCAATTATGTAGCAGATTCAACATTTAACCTCGTGTCAGTGCCCACAGTTCGAAAATAACAGATTGCACTCTCTCATTAGTGGTTTCCCATGAAAGTTCAGGAAGAATATTTTACTTTTTCTTACAATTTTCAGTTAACGTACAATATGACTCCCCCTCTGTTCATGCTTTAGTTAAAAATGTTTATTAACTGAATTATTTTTGTTTTGAAGAATTGTTATATATCTATTACATAGTTTAGTCTTTTTTTCCCAATCTCGGATACTAAATTTATCAAATTAGTCGTCGGTTTTTAAGTCAATAAAGTGATAAAGTTGAAAATAATACCAGAAAAAAAAATTAGATTACAATTCTCTTCAAGCAAATACACATCAGACAACATTTATTGTTATATATTTGTTATCTGATATGAAAAAAATAATGTTCCTTTTATTTCTGCTTTCTGAATATAAAACCCAGTCGAATTCATCATAAGAGCTTAAAAATGAGTATTTAACTTAAATATTCATGAAATACACTAAAAAATATGAAAAGAATTATGAGAACAAAAATTAAGCTATTAAGTTATTGTGGAATTAAAATTTTAAGTATTTTAAAATTTAAAGGTTGACTCTTGAACGCGAATAATTTTTTAATTTATCATTTCGATAGTTAATCCAACCATATAAATATCGACAGAAAGTTTCCAAAAATTCCACAATTTTAAAACCATTTCATTGAATAAAACTTTAAATAATCACAAGACTTTTTTTAAAAATATGAGGCATTTTAGAAAACTCAGTAATAAGAATTTATTTAATCCTTTATTTTATTACAAATATTTTTTATTTAGTTTATTTACAAGATAAAGAAATTTTTTGACAACAAAATTTGTATTACTTTACTAAAATTCTACTCGACAAAATAATGTTGGTAGCTAAGTTCCAGCAACCACGGACATGACACTGCAACTGAAGTAGTTTTTCTGCAGTGGCTTAGCTTTTTATATGCGAGTCTAAACGTATATTGCTTTTGGGGGAAACTCGCAAATCCTCTTTATTATGTTGTGGGTATTAACGTCTTATACCAAACAGCAATTTGCCTCCTCCGTAGTCATATCATATCAACCGCAGTGGTGCTTTTTTTTCCTATTTTGTGTAACATCGCATTTGTAGTTTAAGTAGAAATAAAGTAATATGGTTCATTTTAGTCTTCTTGATTGCTTTTATCATATTTTGTCCTGACATATAAAAGCAATCAAGAAGACTAAATTGAACCATTAATTTTTTTGTCCTGATATATATCCAAAATTCCTAATCTGCAATTTTTAATTTTAAGAATACTTGCAACTTGAATATATTGCATAAATTCTAAATATTGTTCGATATATAATATATTAATGCATTTAATAAGATATTTCATTTGCCTCAACAGTTTTTCATGTTTATTGTATCGATTTTTATAGCCATTTTATTTCATTGGAAAATCTTAAAATTTTTATCATTTCATAATCATTTTTTTCAATAAATTATTTTAAATCGTTATTCCGGCGTTATTTACATCTATTTTACTTTATATTTTCCTCTTACCTTTGAATTAAATTTAAAATAGACATAAAATATTTCCAAAATGCTGTATTGCCATTTTCTAAAAAAAAAAATACATATTTGAATTTGCTAAAATAGTAGAACCATTACCATCACATAAGAATCACTTCATCGAAATTTTATCCCATTGGTCGCCGAAGTGGTCGATATCAACCTTCAGGATTTTAAAAGGATCGATTTTGAGTCAGGGTTCATTGGATTTGATAGGCATAATTGCTTATGAAATTAAACATTTTAAGTAAAGTGATTTAACTTAATTAATAAGCATAACACAATGGCATTGAACAGGTATGGATATTTAATTCATTTAATTTGGATTAAATAACCATAAAGGATTTATTTTTATGTGCATAAGAAAGGCTTTATTATTTTGTAATCAGAATTAAACTTTATATACATCCATATTAAATATGTAATGTAAAACCCCTTTCAATTTTTATGTTAAATCAATGTAATTATATATTATACATACAGTAGACACTAAGGATTAAATACCGCAGACAGTCCAAACACTCACATAATCTTCTTTTCTGTCACTTTTTATTATAACCACTAATAATAAAATAAAATAACCACAGAAATCCATGGGGATTTCCTGTGCGTTTTATCCGACAGAAAAGAGTGGTGATTCTAACTTTCACTGATCAAGTCACGGTAGAAATATAACTCTACTGTCATGTATGTTTCTAAATATGTATCGGCGGTTTGATAGCCAAGTATCAATGCGCCATGTCACCGCGCTTTGTTCTTTGATACCACAGGATCCAGCGCTTTGTTCTTTGACGTACCACAGGCTCTAGCTCTTTGTTCTTTGATACCACAGGCTCTAGCGCTTTGTTCTTTGATACCACAGACTCTTTGCGCTTTGTTCTTTGATACCACAGGCTCTAGATACCACAGGCTTCAGTTCTAATCCTGACGGTGGATGGATGCTTGTTAGTGGTTCAGAATCCACTATAGGTCCAGATCTAATTAGCCCGTAGTTAGCCCCCAGGTTGTCCGTAGAGAAACTAAATATGTATCGTGTGAGAAAATATTGTACACACAAAAAATTATTTATGAAATTCAACAGATTAAATCACTGTCTGTAATTAATAAGCATAACACAATGGCTTTAAACAGGTTTCTTTGTTCCAGGATAATTTGAAATTTGAAATTTTCAATGATTAAAGTAAAAGAAAAATTTAAAATTTAACATAGTATTAATATGATCAAGGTCATTTTCCACAACTGACAGTCATTTCTCATACTATTATCTACGCGATTTGTTGTCAATAAGAAACACCTGATTAGATCACAGGAAGGTCTTCTGCCAACCCATGATGGCCCTTGATGAAACGTCACAGTTTTTATTACAGTTGAATTAATAGCATTCAACAAAATTAGCAGGATGCCAAGTTAGCAGTTTGTTACATACGATAATCACTTTTGCCTGAGATAAGATAATTACGCTTTATTATTAAGTTTTTTTTTTTTTTTTTTTTGCAATAAATACGTTTATAATATGCATTGAACATAAAACTGCCTTAGAAAAAACTTCTATAAAGTTGTTGCAATAATTGTACTTGTTACAGATATTGCAATCCTTTGGATTATATCGTTTAATGTTCTTGAATAGTTAAATGAGTGATGTACTCTATTGCTAAAGACTAGGCTGAAAATTATTCCATTTTGGTTATATAAATATAATTAAATATTTTTTTAAATAATGTGCAAACATGTAAAAAATTATTTTAATCAGCTGAAAATAAATGTAGACATCTATATCAATTTTTTCAGAATAATATTTTAAGTATTTTTCAAAACTGCTCTATGTTTCTAGTACAACATATTATCACAAACCAAGTACAAAAATATTTTCTCATAATTAACCTTACAATTCTCTCACTTCTCGAAAAACATTTTTCATTCTCCCTAACAACTTGAATATTTTTTTCAGGAAGCTCTAATTGACAAAAGTTATGCATGGCTAATTAATATTTCACCCTAGCAATTTGATGCTCTTGAAATAAAAATTGTATTATTACCAATCCTTATCTCCTATAAATAATTATTCTAGAATAGATCAATATATAAGCGCCATCTAGGAACTGAACCTTTAACTGAAATACGAGATATTTTGAGAATCCATAATAATTAATTCTCTTGACAAAAAGAATTTCTTAGTTTAAATTTGGAAATACGATCAAATTCAAAGATCTTGAGCATTTTCTTCGCCAGTAACTTTCATGTTACAAATTAATTTTCACTAAAGCATCGTAAACAGAATATAACACAAGTTATTAAAAGAAAATTTTTCTACACTGTTAAGGGATTTGATTAGAAAATTCTGTGTTCGCTGTTATTTTTCCCTAATTATTTTGCTTCAAAGAATTCCTCTTAATTAGCACCTTATTTGACTTTCGCCTGATTATTATCTGCTTGTGAATTGTCAAATAAGAATACAATACTTATTAGTAGAAATTTATTTTAATGATGAAGTTGGAGATTCATTTTTAAATAAAGATTATGATTAGGTATTTTTAATACTTTCACTTAGATTGTTTTGGAAAAAAAAATATTAAGTTAATAATTCCTTTTTTATTCAATGCAGCTTATAAGCTATATTATAAATTTCTTATTTATTAAGCATTAACAAATATAATCCAGTGTTGTCTGGGTATATTATTTGATAACTTTTAATTAAGGAAAAATTAGTTTCAAATGTAAAATAATATATTTATAAATTATATAAATACTTAATAATTTTATTTTATATAATTTTAATTAAAATAAATAACTTTTTATTCACATTATTTAAGATATTATTTCTGGATTAAAAACAGTAAATAAGTTGTTTATCATCAATTTATAGACTCATTCAATTCTTTAAGTTTTGTGCAAGTATAATTCATTCTTTCACAAATAATAGTTTTATTTAATTAAATAAATAAGTTTATTTAATTAAATAAAAGTTAAACTTTATCATAATTTTTGGCAATGCACAAAATATAAAATAATAAAACCTGAGAAAAAAAGAGTTGAATTTCTGAGTCTCGATGCTTTCATATTATTTTTATTTTATTTCTATTTCTGTGAATAAAAACAATAAAAAATAAAAGATTATTTTTTAAAAAAATAATCCATTTCAGAATACAGAATTTAAAAATGCATAAAATCTACATAGATTCTTTTTTTTTTTTCATCCCTTATGAAGCCGTTAAACGTTTGTACTATTAAAAAAAACAAGTTAAAAAACATTGATAAATCTTATAAAGAGATGTTACGAAACATTATATTACAATTTACTCCAATAATATCATCAAAAAATATAATATGTTTGTAAAGTACGATATTCAAGATCATGGTAACTAATCATTATATGGATCATATTAGTCATGTTTCACATACATAAGAATGAAAGCCTTTTTTTTTTTCACATGTAACACGAATATGGATCCTTTCTTCTTTAAACGACCCAGGAAATAGTTTAGTCGTTCTATTTTCTGTGAATGTAACAGTCTCTCTTTACTTTAATAGTCTTCTAATAATCTTCTACATTGGCGCAACAACCCCATACTCGGCCAAGGCCGTATGCCTACTGAAAAATTTCTAGACAAAAGATGTTTTTTTGAGATGAACGTTGAGAGTAGGATTGTCAATCCTACTCTCAACTCTCTATAGTCATAGAATGAGACCTGAAAGTGGATTGCAAATCACTACAAATATCCATGGCATCGTCGGGACTCCAACTAGTCACTCAGGCCCTTCTAATAGTCTAGTGCTAGGAAATAAAATGGACGAAATTTAATAATTTCTTTAAAATTCTGACTTTTCTTTTATTTATTTCTTATTTTCTTTAAAATTTCTTTTTCTTAAAATATTTTTATTAAATTAACTTATTATTGTAATTACTAATTTTTTTTTTTTTTTTTTATTAAATTAAATTTATTCTTAATTCAATTTATTTTAACGTATGTGATTTCTTTATTCATTTTTGACTTAAAAATTTTTAACTTGATTTATTTCATAAATGTGAATTTAAGGTTATAACATTTAAAACTTATTTCAAATTCGTGAATATAAAAATTCTCCAAAATTAATTTCCTAAACATTTTTCTACTTTTACAGAACATAATAAACATTTTTCTATTGTATGTACCGTACCTTTTTATTATTAACATTTCAACCCTATTAATAACGTTTCAAAATTCGTTTAATATTTAAAACCAAAAAACTAATATTTTAAATAAACATCTACTAAAAATCCATCAACCTTAAAATCTATTTTAAATAAGTAAATACGATATCTACAATATTTATATTCCAGACATGAAATCAAAGAAAGTAACCATCCATCTGTTCATTCAAGCAAAATCTAAAACGCAAATGTTGGCATACATTATTTATAGATGGTTCATGAATTGAAGCAAAACTTCATTGTGCTGGGGAATTTCTGACGTAGGAAAACAATAGATATCACTGATATCATTTTTGGCGAATGCATTTTGTAAATTGAATATTTATCTCTTATTTCTATTATTTGAATATGAAAGGAGAAAGGAATGAGCTATAAAAAAAATTTTAAATGCAAATCAGTAACAAATAGAAAAAGAAAGGATGTAATAGAGATTTCGAAGCATTTTGTCTTCGAAATTTTTGTTTGCCTTTTAAATATTCCATCATTTTAAAACTATATCATGTTCCCATATTGAATGTACATGTATTTTCGATTTGTGAAATGTAAATAAAAAATTTTATCTTTAGGATGTTTTCTTTTATGTAAATGTAAATCGCTGTATAAATGTAAATGTATCTAAAATAAAGATTTTCAACAAGATGGATATACAGTTTTGCTGAAATAACATTTTACGAGAAATTTTCTGTAACATTTAACGAGAAATAATTTTTACGAGAAATTTTCATAAAAGTTAATTAGTGTTGAAATAAAAAATATATAATTTTGGGGTTAAGCTGGAATCTCACAATTTCCCATAACTATAAAATATTTATAGATACTTTTTATTATTTTTATTAGATTCAATTATATCTATATATATGTAGATAGGTATTTTGTTTTAATTTAAAACTTGCCATCAAGCCAAAGATGTCTGATGACCGTTGGGTTCGAAACTCGGCAAATGAAGTCTAATCCAAACCTATTGTGTCTACGACTGGCATAATAAATCTTTACACAAAAATGTTTCACAGCTGGGAGAAAATATATGAATCGTCTACGTGCCAAAATTGAGGTGGAAAAATGTGGCTGCAGCATAACGTACCCTGGGTAATGCTGAATCTGCTACATATTTACCGTATTAGTGATTACTGACTTTTGAATTTTTTTTTAGAACTAAATTAAAATTTTAGTAAATATATGAGTATTCATAATAAACATAAAATTATTTTTAAAATAAATTTCGAGAGAGAAAAATCTAAAAATTATTTTTGTACCTAAACTAGTAACTGGTAAGTGAAAACTAGTAACTTTATTGCGGTGTACTCTTTATTAACTTAATTAAATTTTTTTGATTAAATTAATCTTTCAAAAAACTAGAACCATTACTATTTATTTAGCAATATCAATTTTCATTGTCATTCAAAGCTACTAAAGCAACTAAATAATATATCATAGATATATCTCAAAACAATGGCAAAAAAGTATTCCCTGTATTCTAAAAATCGTATGCTGTAGAATAACTTAAACATGTGATACTTTGCATTGTAATTTTTCTTTGATTTCACTATTCTTTCTTTTTGTGCGTAGTCGAAAATTCTATAAAAAAAATTTCACTATTTATATTTTTAACTAAATAATGCATTATTCTGTTCTTGGCACCTCCTGGTGGCGTGATAGCTCCGTCTATCGTCTTTTATTTACCTATAAAAATTTTCTTGAAATTAAAATAAAACACAATTGCATAAATTTAAAAAAAAATTATTTTAATATATTTTTTTATTTGTTACAAAAGTTCTTTTTATTTGTAAATAATCATTCAGAATAATATTTCTTTTAATATTTGTCAAACAGTCATTCATAATGGTTCTTTTATATTTGACAAACAGTCATTCAGAATAATAGTTCTTTTAATATTTGACAAACAGTCATTCAGAATAATTGTTCTTGTTTTCATTCAGAATAATGGCTCTTTTAATTGACAAACAGTCATTCAGAATAATTGTTGTTTTAATATTTGACAAACAGTCATTCAGAATAATTGTTCTTTTAATATTTGACAAACAGTCATTCAGAATAATTGTTCTTTTAATATTTGACAAACAGTCATTCAGAATAATTGTTGTTTTCTTGTAATATTTGACAAACAATCATTCAGAATAATATTTGACAAACAGTCATTCAGAATAATGAATATTTGACAAACAGTCATTCAGAATAATTGTTTTATTTGAATATTTGGCTCTTTTAATATTTGACAAACAGTCATTCAGAATAATTGTTCTTTTAATATTTGACAAACAGTCATTCAGAATAATTGTTCTTGTAATATTTGACAAACAATCATTCAGAATAATGGCTCTTTAATATTTGACAAACAGTCATTCAGAATAATTGTTGTTTTAATATTTGACAAACAGTCATTCAGAATAATTGTTCTTTTAATATTTGACAAACAGTCATTCAGAATAATGGCTCTTTTAATATTTGACAAACAGTCATTCAGAATAATTGTTCTTTTAATATTTGACAAACAATCATTCATTCAGAATAATTGTTCTTTTAATGTTTTCATTCCGAATATTTCTTTTAATATTTGAAAACAGTCATTCAGAATAATTGTTCTTTTAATATTTGACAAACAGTCCTTCAGAATAATTGTTGTTTTAATATTTGACAAACAGTCATTCAGAATAATGGCTCTTTTAATATTTGACAAACAGTCATTCAGAATAATTGTTCTTTTAATGTTTGCCAAACAGTCATTGTTGGTTTTAATATTTGACAAACAGTCATTCAGAATAATTGTTCTTTTAATATTTGACAAACAGTCATTCAGAATAATTGTTCTTTTAATACTTGACAAACAGTCATTCAGAATAATTGTTCTTTTAATATTCGACAAACAGTCATGAATAATTGTTCTTTTAATATTTGCCAAACGATAATTTGTACTTTTTTTATGGTTTTTCGAATAAAATTTATCAAAACTAGATAAGTTTTGTTTTCTAAAGAGTGGCAACGATGGATCATGTCCGATCGTTTTTGATAATTTGATTGAATTGAGTTTTAATAACTAATGGGTAATAATTGCTAAAATTTGAAAAGAAACGAAAAATAAATAAATAATAAATAGCAAAAAAATAGAATAAAAAGCAACAGAAAATATTAAAAAACATTGTACGATTATTCCAAGACATTAGTTTTTTATTCATTTTAAGGTAAAAACATTCATCTTTTAAGTTCTTATAATATTAATAGCTTCTAAATTTTAAAAATAGAATATTAATATTGTCTCGACATATCCAAGTGGAAAATGTGTCCAAACTGAACTTTAAAAGTATTTTCTAAACCAGTTACGCGAATGAAAAATGTTCCTATGACAACAAACTCTATTGTGGAAGCACATAAAAGGAAAAAAAAAAACTTTCTTCCGTTTTTGGGTCCTTGGGGAATTCTCACATCACTGCTGAAGAACGCTTTTAGTAGAAAATGTAAACTCCTTATATTGAAAAAAAAGTTTCTAAACTTGGGGAAGAATGGTGGATTTGTTATAAAAAAAATTATCGTATAACCCAGTTGGTAAATAAAACTTAAAATTATTTGCGTTCGCAATTGTGAAAAAAGAACTAAACAGTGAGGATTTACAAAAAATAGTTTAATATTTTTTACCATAAATTAAAGTTGTTTTTTTAATACACCACATTTTATTCTGAATTCATTCGCTACTAGAAACTACAGATATGTAGCAAATTCAGCTTCACTAAGAGTGCACTATGGGTGGACTTCTACACTATTCCGATATGTTACTGTAGCATGCCAGTTTGAAGAACATCAGCAAGGGGGTGTATCTTGGAGTTCGCTTTTATCTTCGAGGACCACATAGGGACATTTTTAACTTGCATATTTATCATGCCAATTTTGGCATAGGAAGAGGTTCGGTTTAACTTTTCCAGATCTCAAACTAAATTCAACAGAACCATTGTTGACCACCATGACATTCAGGCCTTCTATATGCAAATTAACCTCTTTTTGCAAATAATGAAATAGCAAAATTAATCAAACAAATCAACAAAATAGCAAATTAATTTTTGCTTTTTTGCACCTGAATAAACAAATCAACAAAATAGAGACCTTTTGGCCAATTGATGGCCGAGTGGCTAGTGCTCTGGCGCTCGGTACCATGGGTTTCGGGTTCGTATTCCGGTGATGCCATTGATGTTTGGTTAGGAATCCACTTTAAACCGTAGATTCCTGTCTAATATTATCGTAGAACGTTGTCTTGAGGTTTAATCAGTCTTCGCCCCTCGTGGTTCCTTACTAAAGTGAAGCTGCATAAGCTAGCTGCCAAAGCTACCTAAAAAGTGAGCTATGGCCCTGTCGCCGCCTGCGACGGAGTTTCTTGACCTGATGTGGGCTTTCCTGCACCAGGGGGATTAGTAACAGAATTTTTTGTCTTTGTTGCCACAGAGGAAAAAAAAAAATTATAACAGTAATGAATGAAGACAGAATATACTTACCAGCAACCTAGTGTGTTGTTGACCACCCATGAAATTAATTTTATATTAGTAATCATTTTAAATTATTATTAATAAAAACACTAAAATAACTTTAGTAAAAGTAATAAAATAGCCTTTAAATGGGATATAAATTCATCGATTGCATAGCGTAGCATTTTTTCAATTCCTTCTATTAGCTCACACTCTCGTTATCAAATTTTCAATCGTTCAAAAATACTTTTTATTCATCCACTCAAGTTCAAATACATTTTTTTTTTTGAACTTGTAATGGATGACACTTGATGTTAATACAGTTTTTCAAATATTAATTCAGTAATTAAATTTAATTAATTAATTTTAGTTTTTTTAGATTTAAGTTGCATATATTTACCAATAGGTGGCGCCAGATAAACTTAAAAAAATTAATGAAAATTATTTATAAAGGACTTCCTGAAATACAGTGAAAAAAAGTAAGAATTGACTTAAAAAATATTTTTATATTACTTGTTTTCTCTTCCATTCGTTGCTATTGTACAGAAATATAAAAGAATATCTATTATATTTAATATATTATGTTCTATATCAATTATATTAAAATAAGAAAAAAAAATAAAGTGTTATTTAGAGTAAGAAAAGTGCACGAATTTGAAAACTTTTACTATATTGCACGTTTTGAAATATTGATATTAAAAAAAAGAATTCTAAGAAATAAGTTTCATTATAAATGTTTAATCACTGTTTACTAATTTTTAGCATACATTTTGAAAATTTAATCTCGACTGTTACTTACAATATTTGAAAGCATTAACAAAAAAAATTGTTAAAAACGTCAAGTTACATTTATATTTTAAAATAGACACACAATACTTTAATGAAAATATTTTCAAAATAAATTACAACCAATTTTAAAATCAACTTCCAAATCTTAATTTATCTCTTTGTGTACTGAAATAGTTTTGACAATTTTCCAAAATCTGTTATTGGCAACTTATTGTAATTCATTAAATGTTCCTTACTGAACATTAATTAAACATTCTGAAGTTTTCCTGAATTTTAATTAAATATCCTCAAACAATTAAAACTGCGAAACAATGCTTTTGGATTTTGTGATATGAAGTAAACATGCTTAATTACAATTTTCACTTAAATAATCTTCACCTTAATTAACGATATTTCATCTTCTTTTCAGTCTTTTGCGATTTATGGGGGCATTCTGTTTGATTAAACTTCGTGCAGACGATGGAAAAAGACGTTTAACTGTAACTGTTTAAAACTTTAGCAATTTTGGAGGGAAATCATAACCTTTATTAATGAAATATAAAATGAGATTTATGCCATTTAAAATTATTGAAATTTGAAATATTGTATAACATATTATAATTAATGAAGTATAAACATATCAAGCGAATATAAATACTGATGATTTATTGACTGGTTTTTTTTTTTTTTTTTTTTCACTTTCAAAATGAATGTTAAAAAAAATATAACATTCTTCTACAAACATATTATTTATCCATGCCAAGTATATATTTTTTAAAAATATTATTCAATTCCATCTATTAGCTAACACTCTCCCTATATATATCTTGTTCAAATTTTCAATCATTCATAAAATACTTTTTATTCATCCACTCAAGTTTAAATACATTTTTTTAACTTGTAGTGGATGACAGATGATGTTAATACAATTTTTTCAAATATTAATTCATTCATTCATTAAATTTAATTAGCTAATTTTAGTTTTTTTTTTTTAAATTTAAGTTGCGTACATCTACCAATAGATGGCGCCAGATAAACTTAAATGAAAGTTTCTTCAATATAGTGAAATAAAAAGTAGGAATTGACTTTAAAATTTTTTTTTTATTACTTGTTATTGCATAAGTTGAACAATTTGTATTCAACACAATTTTGAAACTACAAACGTTTTATTGACTTATCAAAAAGCATCTGCTTATCAACAGTCTGCTTTTTAATAAATCATTTCTTTAAAAGAACATTCTAAAGCAAAAATTTTACATGTTATTTATAGCAATTTTTTTGTGCAACATACAAAAGTAGATTATCTATTGAGAAAAAAATTATCAGCATATAAATAGAAATTTATGACTAAAATAAGTTTTCCTCTTATAAATAGCAGTTTTCCTTTTTATATCATACTTTTGGATTTAACGAAATCTAGGATGGAATAATAAATTAAAAGCACATTAAAATACAAATAATGCATATAATTTTATGTCAAAATATGTCTTTAGGAAAATTTTAATTATATTTGAATTATTAATTTTAATAATATTCATATTTTATTTTATCTTCTTTATATGTAATACGGTATAATTTTCATAATTGTGAAATTAATCATAATCATCATCATAATTATTATTATAATTATTAAATATGATTAATAATCATAATTAATAATTATAATATTCATAATTTTCAAGCATAATTTAAGATTTTTCATAGTTAATCGATTGTCACCAGTATGTTAACAATAGAATAAAGTTAAATAAATATTATTTAACTTTATTCGTCAATAATATTAAACAATAAAATTAATAAATATTTAGTAAGTAAACAATTAATAATTAATAAATAAACAATTAATAATTTATAAATTAAATAATTAGTAAAAGTAATTAATAAATATTTAATGTATTTTTTCTATTTTTGACAGTAAAATCGTTTTTTTTTTCTCATTCCAAATCCATCAACATGGAAATAAAAGTACTTGTATTTCTCACTTCTGTATAACGTTCCTTTATTTTGTGACTGATCTACAAAACGTATTCTATTATAATAATAAATGCACTTTAAACAACTACTTATTCAATAGCATGTCTTATTAATTTATATTTAAACTTTTATAATAAATATTGGATAAATTATTATAAAAAAAATTGGAAAGAGCGTACGTTAACAACTAACTAATCTACAAAACATATCTTTGCTGACTAATCTGCAAAACATATTCTATTTTTAATAATAAATACATTTTAAACAATTCTACTTATTCCAGATCCCATAGCATTTTATAGACATAAATAAACTTTTATAATAATAATAATACTGGATAAATTGGAAAGAGCGTAGGTTAACAGGGATAATTATAGACATCTAAGTCTTAAGGCTTCAACTTAAAACATAATGAAATTAATTCCAAATTTTTTTCGATAACCTAACATGCTCAAAATTCTTCCGCTTGATTACTTTTATTATAAGCTGCTTTTCCTTTAATTCATTTGTTTGCACTCAACAAAATAAGCCGGAGGGATTTTAACATCTTAAAACGCCAAGAAAACGTTATATGCTTGAGGTGGTATCAAAGTAAATGAAACTTAAGCAACTCAACGCTTATTACATCGACTGGTATTCTCCAAATTCCAGTTCGTTTATTCTAACATTATGACGAAGTATATTTTGGTCATTAGCATTTCCTAAGTCTTCGCAAAGCAGTCAAGTGCTTCTTTTACGTATTTTGCATTTAAATTTTGATTGCGCTTAAGCACGATTGTATTTGACTTTAATTAAATGGTTAAACATGACATTTTAGTGATTAAAAAATTTTACTCTTGCCATCATTTTCTTAAGACTTACTCAAGATGTATTTACTCAACTGCTGAACTCAAGATGTTGTTATTTAAAAGTTAAACTCAAGATGTGTAATAAATTCCGCATCAGTTCACTATTCATCAATAGCATTTCTGAATCATGGCAAAATTCTTAAGGCACTTTCATATGAAATTAGATGGTACTCTTTTTACTCTATTAACTTAAGAATTTTTATATTTCCAAACAATTCAACATTAAAAAATATTTTGTGATATGCGTCGTTTGTTTGTGCAGCTGGGTGTAGTTGGGTTGAGACACAAGTTTAAGAACACACAGCTTTATTTATAATCACGTAAACACGACATAAATACCATAATTAACTACAAACAATATTTTAACACGCAACATGTTACACATTTAAAGACATCTAATTAAAGATTCGGGGAAGTATTCTACTCAAGCTGTAATCCTTTCATTTCCTCTCGGGATGAGAGATTTAACTAATGGCAGCGCCAGTTGCGCCGTACGTCCTCTCGGGGTGAGAGTTTCGATGCTTACTTTACCGATCATTTCTTCTGAACGCCGCAAGGGGCACTCTTGCAGTGCGTAAGGGGAGCATGGTTAGAGTTTATATATTTTCCAAACAATTACGATTTTAGTTATTTAATCTGCATTGGATATTAGAGAGTGAACACATTTCTTATTTATGGTTAGAAATTTCCAATTTTTTATTTTTAAATTTTGTTAGTCAAATTTTTCAAAACAATTAATGATTAATGTTGATTTAGTTAGACGTCAAGTTAGGGCGTCTTCTAGGTTTCTGTGAGGTTTTGTTAGGTGTCTTCTTTAATATATATTTAAAATCCATCAGTCAATAGTATGCAATTTCTTCATAATCTTTTCAGTTTTTCAGAAAATGTTTAAATGATTCAAATGAAAACGAGAACCTTAATATCTTATATACATTAGCTCCATTTATTCATATATATAAATATTTATCCTTTTTTTTTCTGATAAAGGCTAGCTAATGAAATATAAAGTATGAACTGAAGTTATACATTTATGTATTAAATTTAGTAAATTCTTACTTTAATAATGTGGGAAACTTATGAATCAATTGTTTTTAATTTGAATTTTAAGAGATATATTGTAGTAATAAAAAATTGTCCATAATCTCAAATCATTAGTATTTGATACAAATTGAAAAAAAAAACAGTATTCAGTGTTATAGAATATTTACTGAAATTTTTAATTTAAAACCGACCATAACTTTCATTAATAGTAACTTTGACATATTTTTTTAAAAATAAGAAATATGTAACTAATTTTACCCTCATTTAAATCAAATACAGACATAAATACAAAAACATTTTAAAACGAGATTTTATTTAAAAAATATAATTTGCTAATACCAATTAAATGAAAAATAAAACCACACGTTCATGATTTCTTGGCATTAGTTATTTAAAAAGTCAAAGATGAAAAAAGAACAATAAATTTTAACGCAGATGAGCATATCATTAAACCACAAAATACTTTGAATCTTCTGCTAATGTTTATTTTTTTGTTCGAATATAAGAATTTAGTTTTTAAAAATGTGCAAGATTAATTCTAATTGACGTTTAAAACCAGAAATTTGAATAGCTGACAAATTATCGGTATCTTTTATCTTAATGTTAATGCAAAGGTTTGAATTTTTCTCTGTTAACAGCGCTTCGTTCAAACCTTAGAGTGATTAATGACTTTACAGCCCATTTGCATTTTTATCTTTGCATGGACAGAAAACGGATAAAAAGCGCATAATGAGAAAGATACTGCAAAGCGCAGAAAAGCTTTTCTCGCAGAAAAAAGAATGAATTCGATAACTAGCGCCGAAAACAAATCATTTTGCACCTTGATTATCTGCCAAATTTAAGCCTCTTATTAAAAAGAGAAGATATTAATTTAATGTTATGCAATCGAAAAATTAATAATGTCGAAATAAGCGAAAAATTAATGTCTATGAAAATATAATGTTGATGCATGGTGCTTAGTCAAAAAAATTAATAATATATATTGCTTAATTGATAAACTAGTGTTAATGCTTTATTGCTAATTGATAAAATAATGTGTATGTATATTTCATAGATTATTTTTGTTGTTTCTGATCCCCGATTTGTTCAACTTTTTTTATACTAAGTAGTTGAGAAATTCGTGTTAATCTATATTGCATTATTGAAACATTTAATGTTATTATTAAAAACATTTAATGTTAATATATATATATATATATATATTTGCATTATTGAAACATTTAATGTTATTATTAAAACATTTAATGTTAATATATATATATATATTGCATTATTAAAAACATTTAATGTTAATATATATATATATATATTGCATTATTAAACATTTAATGTTAATATATATATATATATATTGCATTATTAAAAACATTTAATGTTAATATATATATTGCATTATTAAAACATTTAATGTTAATATATATATATTTGCATTATTAAAATATTTAATGTTAATATATATATATATTGCATTATTAAAACATTTAATGTTAATATATATATATATTGCATTATTTAAAACATTTTTAATGTTAATATATATATATATATTGCATTATTAAAACATTTAATGTTAATATATATATATATTGCATTATTAAAACATTTAATGTTAATATATATATATATATTGCATTATTAAAACATTTAATGTTAATATATATATATATATTGCATTATTAAAACATTTAATGTTAATATATATATATATTGCATTATTAAAACATTTAATGTTAATATATATATATATATTGCATTATTAAAACATTTAATGTTAATATATATATATATTGCATTATTAAAACATTTAATGTTAATATATATATATATTGCATTATTAAAACATTTAATGTTAATATATATATATATTGTATTATTAAAACATTTAATGTTAATATATAAAACATTTAATGTTAATATATATTGCATTATTAAAACATTTAATGTTAATACATATCGCATTATTAAAACATTTAATGTTAATACACATCGCATCATAGAAACATTTAATGTTAATACACATCGTGTATCATAGAAACATTTAATGTTAATACACATCGCATCATAGAAACATTTAATGTTAATACACATCGCATCATAGAAACATTTAATGCTAATTCATATCGCATTATTGAAACATTTAATGTTAATATATATTGCATTATAGAAACATTTAATGTTTTTTTCATAATTAAGTTTTATTCACAATTCAATTTATTTCATAATTAATTGGTAATGTCTATTTCATAACCCTATGCTGCTATGATTCCTATCTTATTGCCAATCCTCTAATCGACAATTATTTAATTATTTTTTGATACTTGAAAATGGACACTTAAAGACAAACTGTGTTGGCGGCTATAACTCTATCTCAAGGCTATTTAATTGTTCATTGCCAAAATATTCTGTATGTGCTTTTTATCCAAGACAATTGATGGAGTCATTGCTTAAGACTTTGCTGGATTTCTCTGGCCATTAGATGAGGTTTTTAGATTAAGAACAGCAGATAGACTTAATTAGCTGTCTGTCCAGATTGATGCTGGAGCATTTCGAGTTTCCGAATTCTTTAATGTTTTTTTTTAATTCTAAGACATTTAGCTTGAAAAATAGTTGTTGTTTTAAGTTTTCCTTTCCATTTGTGAATTAATTTATTATATTTGACACAAATAAAAACATCCTTTGTTGACTTCAGATTTAGAGCCATCCGTGAAATTCTTGTTGTTGAATTGTAGTTGAAGATGTCATGAATGCATATTTGAGATCTATGGCTAAATTTGTTGATTGTATCTTGAAATCTTTTTTATCCTCTTAGTCAGCTTGAGTGTTACCCAACTACATAAAAATGAAGTATTTCAAGTTTGGGTTAAATTTTATATAAGGAAAAAAATCATTGGTAAGTGTAAATTATCTTTTAGAGTTTAATGTAAAAAAATTATTCTGAATGATTATTTATCAGTAAAAACGATTTTTAGAAAGTAAAATATAAATAGGCCTATATAATAGAATATTTGAAAAGGAAATATATTTAAAAAACCCAATTTCATTAGCTATACATTTTTATCAATTTAAAACTTTTCTTAAAAAAAAAAAAAAACAATATAAACGGAGCATATGAGGATTGCTCTGCGTATAAAAATAAAGTTTAAAAAAATAATAGTTAAAATATAGTTAATTGTAAATATTGTTATAGCTAATAGTTGAATATAGTTAAAAAATAAAAAAGTGGCACTTTTTTTGCAAAATCACACACAGTTATTTTCGATTACTTGCCAAATAAAAGATATACACTAAATATAAAATAACGATCTGGGTGAAATAATTGTCTTGACCTTTGAAAAATATATTTTTCTCTAAGAATTAATTTTTAATGACTTTATATTGCATTTACATTTTATATCTGCATGCATGGAATATTTATAATGCGTCATTTCATTGAATATATTCTATAAAACAGAAAAGTTATCTTCATTGAAAAATAACTGAAATCGATAACTAGCGCCGACAACAGATTATTTCCCACTTGAAATTCTCGCCAACTAAATCATCTTATTAAAGGGGGAGAGAGTATAATTCTTGTCCAAATGACAATCATTAGATCCGCCTTTCTACGCATGGCCCAATGCCAGCTATAAATACCATCAACTTTCAAGCAGATCGATATTATCTATGCGAGTGAAAGTCGTTAGGCGTGTCTCTGTTCTTTATTGAAAAGCGGAATGAAGTAGACAGTTTTTTCTTTTTTTGAATAATTGATCCAGAAATGTTTGGAATTTATTGGAGATGTTTCAGAAATATAAGGTGACTTACTGCAATTATAAATAAATGGTCCTTTACAGTTAAGTTAATATTACAGTTACGTTTTGTTATTATCAGTAGATGTAATAATTAGAAAATAAATACTTCTACTACAATTATCCTCAAAACTTAACACTTAAATCATATATATATATATATAAACATGGTTCGAGTAACTAGGAAGCATTATGCTTCCTAGTTACTCCCATTAAAGATATGCAGCCTGATAATCAATTTGCTAGTGCTCTGGCATTTGGTACCACAGACTTCATGTTTGAATCTTGGCGGTGGCATGGATGTTTGAAGTGGTTCGAAATCCCTTTTAAGTCGTAGATCCTGGTCACATATGACTATAGAGGGCAGATAGCAAAATCAGACTTTTCCCCACATCATTCCCAAACTGTAAAAGGGTCAACTCAGCTCTAAGCACAGTGTTGGGGTGAGATGTAGTAGTAGTAATATTAGTAATGGTTCGAATCCACTTTAAACAGTAGCTTCCGGTCTAATTAGCCCAAAGTGCGTCCAAAATGACAGTAGAGAGACAAACCAAACCATTAAAGACATTTACTAAAGACAGAAAAAAAGCTAAAAGCAAAAAAAAGGGAAAAAAAAACCTTCTTTCATTTCTTTCTTTTTTTTTTTAACATCCAAAGTGTGCATTAGCTGTAGTGACGAAATTGAATGTCATTAAATATGCATTAACATCAGTGAGTAAACGGAAAAAAGAAAAAATGCAAAGTTAGATCAAAAGAAAAATTTGCCAACATACAAAAAAAGAGGCATCTAAGTTGGTCAAGAAAATCAGTAAAAAATATAAGAAATCAACTATAATATCTCAAAGGTAGTTTTATTAAAGAAAAGCGCTCTGAAACCATATTATTTCTGCCCTAATTAATAACAAAAACGAATAATAAAAGCAGACTTTTTAGATAATAACCAGAAACATAAGTAAATTATATCTATATGTGCTATTCAATTTGTTTAAAGCTTTTGAGGTAATAATGGGTTTTAATAACTTATAACAACTGATTTTTTAAACCAAGAATAAATTTTAAATCCAGGATAATTTTAAAATAGTAAAAAAATATGATTTTAACTTAATATGTATATTTTATAATTTTATGTTTTTGTAAAAAATATTAAATTTTAAAACGCATTTTTTCAAATTACATGAAAAAAAAATCTGTAAAACAGTAACTCTTTAAATCATTTATTGATTGTTATTAATTCAATTGTTATTTCATTTTGTACTAATTAAAAACTTAAAGGAATATCTGAAATAATTTTTTAATAATAATTTAAATAATTTTTAAGTAATTTGTGAAATAATTTTTTTAATAATAATTTAAATAATTTTTAAGTAATTTGAAATAATTTAATTTTTGTGAATTATTTTTTTTAATAATAATTTAAATAATTTTTAAGTAATTTGTGAAATAATTTTTTAATAATAGAGTAATTTGTGAAATAATTTTTTAATAATAGAGTAATTTGAAATAATTTTTTAATAATAGAGTAATTTGTGAAATAATTTTAATAATAGAGTAATTTATTGAAATAATTTTTAATAATAGAGTAATTTGTGAAATAATTTTTAATAATAGAGTAATTTGTGAAATAATTTATTTTTGTGAAATAATTTTTAATAATAGAGTAATTTGTGAAATAATTTGAATTACCATAATATTAGTAGTAATGTTAATCATCAAGACTACAAATAAAACAAATACTGTGATATAAAAATAAGTTTTTTAAATTCATTAAGACTGATTTTAATTAGAAAATACTTTTGTTAAACTTGATACGGCCCTTCCTTTTAGAGACATTAAACACCACCCAGACATTATAAATCTGTTTATTTGTTATAAAATTAAATTTATATCAAAGTTGGAAACAGTTCAATTTTATAACACTCTCGAAACTAAAATCAATTCCTCTTTTGAAAAACATTTTCATAATCCATGTCAGACAAACTTTTTGAATCTTATTAAATTCTCGTAAGCCTTAAACAGAATTTTTTTTTTTATTCCGTTGCCTATCTTCTTAACTTTATGCTAAAACTTTTCGAGGATATTTTTAGCTTTAACAAAATCCATAATCTGCCAGTAAAATTTCTTTTTTAATTTTCATTTCTCAACAAAAAAATGGAGGAAAAGAAATTCTTGCAGATTCTTCAGTCGTATGCCGTTCATTCTTATAAGAATTTCTTGGAAGAGCAGAAATTCTGTGATATTAGTTTTGATGTTCTGTGAAGCTTTTGCTAACAAAGAATAATATTTGTCACAGATTTATGGTTCTTTCTTCCAAATAGTTGTTACTGACTGAAATGATTTATTCTTTTAGATGAATCGATATAGATTTTTTTTTTTTTCTTGATAATTCTAATACTTCAACGGAATCTCTTGACTTAATGGTATTCTTAATGATATTTAATTTTTAGTAATTTAAAATACTAAACGATTTTCTGAAAGTATAAACTATTTAATTGAAAGAATATATTTAATTTAGCCCATGATAAAAACAACGTCAGTTATTAGTGTTTTTTAAAATACTGTTAGGTTGTTTTTTTAATATATTTTCTTAATTTTTACTGTAAAATTTAATTTTTTTTTTTTTAATCTCCAATGGCAAGAGAAAATGGCAAACTCTTATGAGATCAAAACCGTGTAAAACGCTCGGAAGAAAAAAAAAGAAAACAATAAGAGATGGCGCTCTAATAATCTCTTTACCTCAGAGTCCCCATGCAAGCCCGGCATCCTGCTATATGGTGTCTGTCCATGATCTCTCGTCTTTCCCATAGAACTGGCAAGTTGGTCTATCAAAAATGTCAATGCGATGCAGATGGCTCGCCATACAGTCATATCCCATCGCAAGTCACAACATTGTAACTGGCAAGGGAATGTTGAATCTCAACTTTCTTAGATTGAGACAGGCCGCCAGATTCCATTATAAGACACTCAGCCTACATGAAGTCCCACTAAGGTGATCACTCTTGGAGTGTTGCTACATGCCGGAAGTAGATGTTTTAGCCGCCTAGGACATTACCAAGGTGCACCACGGGGAGGCAGATCTACTGTCGCACCCCATTTAGTGGAATCTTACCACTAATATTTCATAAAAATCATTGCTTCTAAAACTGCATTGGTTCCCAAAGTGGAAGATACCACACCCTGGGGCAAAGGAATCATCAATGGGGACGATATTAGCCTTGAATTCATTTGAGAGAGCAGGTGGCAAATTCATCTAATCTATTACATCAAAATTATAATAGGAATATTCCAGTACATTCCATGACCCTAAAGAAATGGTTCCCAAATTAGAAGATATCACACCCTGAGGGTAGTGCAATCATCAAAGGGGACGATATTAGCCTTGATGCATTTGGGGGAGGGGTGGTATTTAATAAAAAATAAAAGGACAGTGAAGGTATAAAGAAGGGATGAGAAGATTATATTAATTGTATTTCCTTTATTTTAGTAGAACGTGTACTAAATGCTGTCACAAATGTGTTAACAAACAAAAAAACCAGTTGTAAATAGGAAATTGCTGTCGTTTATAAATATTGCTGGCACAAACAGCAAAGATCCTAATGAGAAAGGTGACCCTGATATGCTATTATCAACGAATTAACCAAGGATTAATTAATTCATACCAGGTTCATCCTTCTGATCCCTTATTAGGATCATTTTTAATGTTATTTGTGTTTCGTATGTTTTGGATTCGGATTCTTAATGTTATATTTTTCACATTATCCTTCATTCTCTATATGTAATACAAAGGTTACTATGGTTTATTTTTCACTTCCTACTATTAGTTCACACTTTTCCTATATATATTTATATATCTTGTTCAAATTTTCAATCGTTAATAAAATACTTTTCATTTCTCCACTCAAGTTCAAATACATTTTTTGGAACTTGTAGTGGATGACACTTGATGTTAATACAGATTTTTTTTTAATATTAATTCATTCATTAAATTTAATTAATTAATTTTAGTTTTTTTTTTTTAGATTTAAATTGCATATATCTACCAAACGATGGTGCCAGATAAACTTTAAAAAATGAAAGAAAATTATTTATAATGGACTCTGCAATATAGTGAAAAAAAAGTAGGAATTGGCTTTTAAAAAAAAAAAAATTTATATTAAATTTTGTTTGTTAATTTATGTTTCTTATTTTTAAATATTCACGTTGAGCTATTTATCCATGAGGCAAGAAGTACATAAAATAACATAATTTTTGTCTGTGTCATTCTATTTAGTGCTAAGTAATTTATTTTTTCTAATAATAGGGGAATGGTATAGCAAATAAATTTTTGAAATCCCTGATCTAAAATTAACATGTTCTCATGTATAAATTTCTTTCTTTGCAGGTTGAGGGAGTATATCGAAGAAAACGAACGCACAGACCCCCTGATACATGCGCCCGACAAGAAAAACAACCCCTGGGCTGAAAAGGGGAAATGCCTCATTATGTGATCAGATGTCATCGCCAGCAACAAGGGGGCAGGGAAGAGTGGATCACCATCTTTATTTTACGTTCTATTCCTTCACGGACAGAGCTTTTCTGAGTTCATAACAACTGAGGGGCGGGGATTAAAAAAAAAAAAAAAAAAAAAAAAAAAAAACTGGCAGCTAAAAGGAATCGCTGCTGCTATTGGAATATTTTCAAACTGTGTGTTTGACATAACACAAGAGACTTCCCTTAGAATATGTTAGTAATACGTAACTCTTAACTGTTATCACGGGATACTTGTATTTATTTATTTATTCATTCATTGTATCAGTTAGAGATGAGGGAGACACCGTGGTTTTTCTATCACTCTGACAACTGGGACTTTGGCAGTTGTGATAGTGATATTCAAATATCACTCTAATCGGTTTACCTTACTAAATTACGAATGTTTTAAAAAAAATGCAGAAAAAAAAAAAATTCTATAACAAAGCAAATATTATATAAAAATTATTTATTTCAGTTGAATAGGTTTATTTATTTATATCATTGTTTTTATTTTAGGTATATAAAATTTACATTTAAAGGAATGTGTCATTTGCTGAAAATACTGTAAGATTTTTTTTTTTCACGAACTTCAATTATGATTAAAAAATAATAATAATAATCTGTCACAGTTGACGACAGATATTAAAGACAGTTACAGTTAAAAAAATCCAAATATTAAATTGCACGTATTTTATGAAATTTATTTATTTCAATTAAATAAATGGATTTATTTAGTTATATAATTAATTATACATAAATTTTAGATTTAAAGGAATGTGTTTATTTACTGAAAATTGTTAACATTTCTTTTTTTCACAAACTTCAATTGTGATAAAAAAAAATAATAATAATAATCTGTTCAGAGTTGAAGACAGGGAATAACAAAAGTTACAATTGAGAATAATTTGTCACAATTGGGGATTTTTCCAGACAACTAGGGGAAAATAATTTATCATAGTACAGGGATAATTTGTCACTATACACAGCCTGTCTCAGTGATAATAAAATCACCGCAGTTCGAATTTCAACTCATCTCTAATATGTATCTATTGTATATATATATATATAATATATACATATATATATTTCCGTTAATCATGTTGGATTCTTTTGAACTAACTTATTTATCTCAATTCCACTGTTTCGATTACAGTTTGATGCTTGGAATATATCCATTTGATTTATTGTAAAAAAATTTATTTATTCGTTATATCGCAACTTGTAACACCTTAGAAAGCAGCAGTTTGGGTGTGAATAGACTTGTTCGTAAAATTCCGTTTATATATATATATATATATTGAACGAAAATATGTTCATATAAAATCAGATTTGTTTTCTAAAGATTGTATCAATATAAGTGCAAATAAATGAGAAAACTGTATAGCATTGCATAATACTTTCACATTTCAATGAAATTAATTGTCAGAAAAATACCATGGTTACTGTTTAAAATTGGTTACTGTTACCATGGTTACTGTTAAATTTCCATGGTTACTGTTTAAATAAACTATCCAAATAAAATAATAAACAGCCAATTTCTCTCGTAGCAGAATAAATAACTGAGTTACTCTCGCTATCTGACCTCTAATAATCTACTGAGTTAATCTCACTATCTGAAGTCATTTCCGTTTCGTTATCATGCAAGTCATTTCACGCCTAAACAATCTTCACTTACAATTAAGTTTTCAATTGTATCCTAATGTATAATAATAACCAAAGTTATGATCCTTCAAAGTATTATGTAAAGATATGTGTCCTTTTTGTGCTTTCAATGTAATATGTTAATGCAGTATCAATAATTTTAAGCACCTAAATCATTGCTCATATTTCCAGTACGTTAATACATGTGTATTTTCTAAAAAAAAACACTATATTAATCAACAATTCGGTTTTGCATTAATATGTATTACTGTGAATCAAACTCTGTGCATGATATCAGTGATGAGTCACCATGTTACTAGAAATGTGTACCAATCGGATATTGTATGTGTTCATTTTAATAATAACTGTTTACCTTCCGTGTTAATATATACATATTCATACATATATGTATATATGAATATGTATTGTACTTCTGTCATGTGAAGTGAAGTGAAGTTATCATGTATTTAGTAATGTGACAACATTTACTTGTATAACTCAGAAATAAATACTCAAGATAGAAAAGCATTTTAAAAAATTGGTATTCACTGATTTATTGATTTAAAATTGTTTGTTTAAAAAAAAAACATTTTTATAAGATCACTTCTTGTGGGGGAAATGTTTTTTGGTAGTCTTCTAAAAATAAGGTTTCTGTAACTTTTGAATATTTTATTTCGTACCGAAACGATTTACATAGGGAGATACTACGTACTGGTTTATTGTAACAGCTTTTGAACATTTTTGCCTTATCACTATTATAGTTCAGGAAAATTTGTACTGCCATCTGGTGATATTTTGAAATTAATATTTCAGAGTAATAAATGCAATTGCTATTGTAAGGTTTTTTGTCTTTTATAAGCGTATTACGGTTACAGTCTTATGAAACAGGTTTAGTGTTTCCATTTTAAATTCCTCTATCATCCTGATAGAATTTTTTGTTATTTTGAATTCTACCTGTGAAAAGTTTAAAAAATACTTACATAACAATTCTTTTATTTAAAATTTAAAAAAAAAATTATTGCTTTTATATTAAAAATTCAAAACTATATAGTATCGATACTCAGTAACTGAAATATATATTCTCAAACGGTATTAAAATATATGAAAGAAATTAAATTGGGAAATCAATTATAGTTCAATATCCAATAAAACAAGTAATATAAAAAAAAAATTTAAGTCAATTCCTACTTATTTTTTCACTATATTGCAGAAAGTCCTTTATAAATAAAGTTGAAATTTTCCTCTTGCATCTGGCGCCATCTATTGGTTGATACATGCAACTTAAATCTAAAAAAACTATAATTAATTAATTAATTTAATTTAATTAAGGAATTATTATTTGAAAAAACTGTATTAACTTAAAATGTCCTCCACTACAAGTTTAAAAAAATGTATTTGAACTTGAGCGGATGAATAAAAAGTATTTTATTAACGATTGAAAATTTGAACAAGACATATATAGGGAGAGTGTGAACTAATAGTAGGAATTGAAAAATATTTGAAATATCGAACTGAAATACATAAAGCTGGAAATTATTTATAAAGTATGATAAAAAATAGTAATGCTTTGCATAATACCTTACCTGACATTGGAAACACTATCCCAAGTAATCTATATTCTGCTAACATTTTTAAGTAGCTTTAATATGATAATAAAGGTTAATGGTACCATAAAATTTTCTGATCAGTATGAAATACTCTAGATTAGCTGTTTATTAATAAGCAATTCAAACTGAGAAAAGGTTATTATTCTATAAAATATATCGCATTTTTTTCTATGTTTGTTTATGTTATTTATTTTATAAAAGTATGTTTTAAAAAAAGTTAAAATTATGTCCTGGAGCATACATTGAAATTTATAAATACAGAAATGAAGTTTTTTTTTGTTATAATGATAAAGAATGATCATTGCTTGTGTTTATAATTGTATTTAAGTTCAAATCTCAATTTATTTCATCTTAAAGACTTGTATTGTAAACAACGAGTGGGTATATTGAGTGTTTATGTTTTATAGCTTGTGTTTATTATTGTGTCTAAGTTCAAATCTTAAATTAATTTATTTTTTCTTAAAAAATTATAAAGGAGATTGTAAACAATGAGTGGATATATTGTGTGTTTATGTTTTATAGCTTATGTTTATAATTGTGTTTAAATTAAAATCTTTAATATATTTCATCTTAAAGTATTATATAGAAAGTTTGTAAACAATGAGCGGATATTTATGGAATTTTTTAGCTCATTAAACATTTGAAATGATAATGTTAACAATAATTCTATGTAAGAATTATTTTGTATTTATAATTGTATTTAAGTTTAAATCTTAAATTAATTTATTTCATCTTAAATAAATATAAAGAAGATTGTAAACAATGAGTGGGTATATTTATGAAATCTTTTAGTCCATTAAATAATCGAAATGATAAAGTCAACAATAATTCTATGAATAATTTATTTTGTATTTATAATTTCATTTAAGTTAAAATCTTAAATTAATTTATTTCATCTTAAAAAGATATAAAGATGGTTGTAAACAATGAGTGGATATATTTATAGGATTTTTTAAGTTAAACATTCATAATATTCCCTAATAAGTATTTTAAGATTATATATCAGTTTCTTTGAGAAACTATTCTTTTTTAAATTTCATTTGAAAATTTTAACCTCCATAGCTGTGAAGAATGCAAGAACAACACACTATATGTTGTTAAAAATGTATTATTAACTGATTTAGTAATCTAAAATTTATAATATTTTGCTTAGATATGTTTATTAAGTAAGCTTCATTGTTTTCAATTTTTACTTTAAACTCTTTTTTTTTCTTTAATTTCTTGTGTTAAGTGAAACCTTTTAAGGAGTTTTAACGAACCACGTAATCCACTAATTTTAAATGTCACTCACACACTAAATGCAAACTATGCTTTATCATACTAATTTAGGCTAGTCTTATATACTCGCTCTAGTCCGTAGGTTTTGAATATGTGGAAATTCTAGTCATTGGTGGAATGCGAAGGAATAGCTTTTTCAATCACTTCACTGTTGTTCTTTGGGAAAAATTTACTAAAAAGTTAAAACGTGTATTAAATTGATCCATATGTCTCCAAAAATAATAAATATTGAATATCATGTGAATGATTTGTTTCTGTTTTAGTTGATGTCATTTCATCTCCCTTCCAAATACCTTTTCGAAGAATGTCCCTAAATTGTATAACCATTTCATAATAAATTACATCATTGGTTCAAAATAGAGACTCTGTATGATATTCTGTTTGTTTGCTGTGTTTATTTTTATTTTCCGGCTTTGAAGAATGCAAGAACAACATGAACGCACAACAACAACAACTTATATCGGGATCTGATGGAAGAGTGACTAGAGATCTAGCGCTCGGTGGTATGGGTTCGAGTCCCGGCGGCGTTATTGATATCTGTAGTGGTTCTGAATCCACTTTAAACAGTAGATAGCTATCTAATATGACTGTAAAGAGTAGGGCTGAGAACTCTACTCCGTAAAAAGTAAACATCAGTCTCGAAATTTGCCAGTAGGCAGAGGGCCTGGGCCCATCATGAGGCTGTTGCTCCAGTGAAAAAGAAGAATCTATTAATATCAAATAAATTTACTATAAAAAGTAAAAAAAAAAAAAAGATAATTTCATTTTTTTTATTCATTTGATATATAACATAAAAATATTGCTTTTAATTAAAGTTTAAAATCATGATTATAAAAAAACGTTATTTTGTGTTTTTATTTAAATCTATACATTTCTTTTTTATATATAAAAACTGTCACCATCATCACCTCAACTGCCTCATGGTGGGCCAAGACAGACAGTCAGTCTGGCAAATTTTGAGACAGGAAGTGTTTCCTTTTTACTAGGTAAGGTTGTCAGCCGCTTAACAGACATATTTAATCGGGACCCTAATATTTAACGTGAATTCCGAACCACTACAAACATCCATATCATCTCGGGGACTCGAATCAGAAACCTGTGGCACCGAGCGCCAAAGCTCTAGTCACTCGGCCATGAGGCCGCATTTAAAAAATATATATTTATATTTAAAACGTTATAACTTTTAAAACTATTATTACTTTATAACTATTTAACTTAATAAACTAACTTTTTTAACTATTAAACTGTTATTACTTTACACTGAAGTGACAAAAGTCATGGGATAGCAATATGCAAATTTTCAGATGGCAGTAGCATCGCGTAGAACAGGTATAAATGCGCAGAGCTTTCATTTCTGTTCAAGTCATTCATGTGAAGAGGTTTTGGCGTGATGATGACCGCACGACGGAATTAACAGACTTTGAACGCGGAATGTTAGTTGGAGCTAGACGCATGGGTCATGCCATTTCGGAAATCGTTAGGGAATTCAACATTCTCAGATCCACTGTGTCAAGAGTGTGCCGAGAGTATGACATTTCAGGCATAACATCTCACCATGGACAGCGCAGTGGTCGACCGCCTGCACTTAACGACAAAGACCGGCGACGTCTGCAAAGAGTCGTAAATTCTAACAGACAAACAACTCTGCGTCAAATAACCGCAGAAATCAATGTGGGGCGTACAAGGGACTTGTCTGTTAGAACTGTGCGGAGAAATTTGGCTTTCTTGGGCTATTCCAGCAGAAGACCGACTCGAGTGCCTTTACTGACAGAACGACATCGCTTGCAGCGACTCTCGTGGGCACGTGAGCATATCGGTTGGTCCCTAGATGAATGGAAAACCGTGGCCTGGTCCGATGAGTCACCCCAACCCAAACTGTCAGCAAGGCACTGTTCAAGCTGGTGGTGGCTCCGTAATTGTGTGGGGCTGTTTTTTCATGGCATGGACTTGGTCCTCTGGTGCGACTGGACCGAACATTGACTGGAAATGCTTATGTTCAGCTACTTGGAGATCACTTGCAGCCATTCATGGACTTCATGTACCCAAACAACGATGGGATTTTTATGGATGACAATGCGCCATGTCACCGGCCACAACTGTTCGCGATTGGTTTGAAGAACATTCTGGACAATTCCAACGAATGATTTGGCCACCTAGATCGCCCGACATGAATCCCATCGAGCTTTTATGGGACATCATCGAGAGGTCTGTTCGTGCCCAAAAATCCTGCACCATCAACGCTTTCACAATTATGGACGTCTATCGAGACAGCATGGCTCAATATTCCTGCAGAAGACTTCCAACGACTTGTTGAGTCCATGCTACGTCGAGTTGCTGCACTTCGCCGGGCGAAAGGAGGGCCGACACGATATTAAGAGGTATCCCATGACTTTTGTCACTTCAGTGTATAATTATTTAAAACTTTATAACTATTTATTTGCGTTTTAAAATTTATATTTTTATTAAACAGACAATCATCCTTAAAATTCCCCAAATTATCACATCATAATTATACTTTCGTCATCGCATGTTAACAATGTTTTTTCTCATGAAAGAACGTCTTAATAGTATTAATGGATTATTTCTTTTATTATAGTTAAATGTTTTTCAAATAAAGCATTATACACACTCCTATTATAATAATACTTCAGTCATGTTTACAATTGAAGCCACTGAAACTGCAAATGAAATGATTTTGTTAAATTTTAAGGTGACAAAAGATTATGTGACAAATTTACATTCAAAAATCTTTGAAGTCATGGTTTCTACAGTAAATTGTTCCTCAACTGATTCCCAAGTGCAAAGAATTCATGAGAGAGAAAAAAAAAAAACTGGAGTTTTCCAACGGATATAAATTATCCATTATGTCAAAGAATTTTCGACACTCCTTTACTTAAGGAGCAAGTAGCTGCCACTTCGCTGCTAACAAGGAAATATTTATCAAGGCCATAAATATTATTCTATCAAATTGTACAAATTTACGACGAGGACGAAAGTTCGCATTACTTAATCTTGCTGCACATGCCGCTTCGGAAATGCAGCTGCTGACATAAAGGGTTTTATATGAAGCCGTAATTCTTTTAACCGTAGGTAATTTCATAGTGTACGAGTATAAAAATCAAGTGTTTCATGTGTACATGTGCAATAACATAATGTCAATGCATTTTTGATTTAATTTTTTATCTTAATTGTATTTTTAAATTTCAACAAAGTCTAATTCATCATTAAACCCATTACCCCTAATTGTACCGAATGTTAAAATTAAAAGAATTAAAATTAACTTTTTGGGGCCTGAATGGCCGAGTGGCTAGCGATCTGGCGCTCGGTACCACAAGTTTCGGGTTCGAGTCCCGGCGGTGCCATGGATGTTTGTAGTGGTTCGGAATCCACTTTAAACAGTAGGTCCCGGTCTAATAGGATCGTAGAGTGTTGCGGGGGCATTGTTACTCCGCGTCCGTGGCTTATCTTCAAGTTACAGGCGCCCCCTGAGTAGTGCAAAGTGAGTAACGTCTGTGCAGCGCTTGCCTTAAGACACCCAAGACCAAGCTGTTTAAGTGTTTGCCAGCTGCATTAGAACAAAAAAAAATTTAACTTTTTATTTTTTATCTTACTTTCATTTACTTTTTATTTACTTATAATTTTTTAGAGCACCATTTTTAATTTTTAGAAACTTCATTTTTTATCACTTATTAACTTTAAACAGCCATTATAATTGTAAATATATATATATGATTTAAGATGAGGAGGTTAAGGGGTCTATCCCCATTGGTACTCCGTAATCGGTACGCCAGTTGCCTTCCAATTAAATTTAATTTATGATTACCACTTCTGCATGCTTTTCCTAACTTATATTAATTTTAATTTTAAATCGATGCAAGATTATCCGATGCAATTACTTTAGGAGAAAAATAATTAATTAATTAATTTTTTAGAGTTATGGCGACTTGATGGCCAATTGGCTAGCGTGGCACCACATGCTTCAGGTTTCGAATCTGGATAAGTGTTTCTTAGTGGTTTGGGATCCCAGTTAAACTGTAGGTCCCGACCTAGTTAACCTAAAGTGTGTACAAAATAACCGTGTTGTGACAAACTGAATCGAATGTGAATGGGTCCTATTCATTTTTTTATCCCACTTGGTAGACAGCAACATCTAGACCAAGTCCAAGAACCCGTGTGGTCTCATGGAAGGAGGGAAAGGGGTACAGCTTCTGTTGCAATGGAACACCAGTAGGTAGAAGTCTGACTTGGCTCCATGACGCTAAAGGAGGGCAATGCCTTTCGGGAGGACTTTCAGGGGGACTACCCTGCATCTGCTTATCGTATGGGAGAAAATCCGGAAAACTCACGTCAGGTAGTCCGACTAATGAGGCAGGATGCTGAACATCTCAGAAATGCCATCGAAGCTCCTCGTTTTTTTTGAAACAGTGTCTACAACAAAGCCGCCCGCTGATTGATTACCAGCGGAGCGCGTTGCCATTTAGCCACGAGTCAGGCCTATTCAATTTTAAATAACTTTGTTTGTCAAGATTAGTAATCTTCAAACTTTATCAATGCACTGAATCATAAATATTAATTTTAACTAATTGGATTCTATATATTGGATTAAATAATTGGATACTTATGAGGTAATGATGTTTTGGACTATAAGTATTTATTGGATACGTATGAATATTCAAGTATTTGATAAACCTATTCAAAAATAAAAATATATTCACAAACATCGAGTACATATGCATAAAATATTTTATTTCTCATATAATTTATTAAGAGATTATAAACAAATAAAAGTTAAATTCAATATTTAATATTAAATTATTTAATAAATTAAATAATATCTTTATTTAAAAATTTAATTTGAACTACAAATTATTTTACTACAATTAAATACATAATTAATTATTTTAATTTAATACTGAAAACTGTATTTAATTAGAAGAAAAAAATTTATTTAATTGGTATTAAAATGAATTTAATTTAATACATTTGAATAATTAAAATTTCTTTATGTGCCTCTTTAGCACATTTTTTTGCTTGATTCAAAAGTTATATAATGTTTTTATTTTATTTTGCTTTTTTAATTTTTTTATTATTAAATACTCATTTATAGTAATTTTACAATTTTCTAAACTAAAATATGAACTTTTCACCAATATTTTCCCTAACAAAATTTACCTCAACTAAAAATGATTCATTTAATGTACTCCTGAGCAATACCAGATCATATCTGCTAGTTTATCATGAATCATATAATCAATATAATAATAAAGGTACTTTACTCGAGATTCAGTACTATTCAATAGAGTAACTTAATTCCTTCCTTTTAACCTATTATAGGGATTCTCAAATCTACTACTTTTTTCCTCCTCTTGCCCCTAAGCAAGAAACTAAATTTTGTTTACTCCAACATTTTCTTCGTTACTAGTCTTATCTTATTATCTTCGTTATTAGTCTTGATATTTACTTTTATTTTTTATTAGCAATACATAAAGAGCTGTTTTAAGGTTACGACATACGAAGTATTTTGACCTTGAAAAATTTGTCCTTGACAATTCGATTCCAAAAAATTATTAAATGAGACAATGTTGATCAAAATATTTGGGGATGAATATTAGTGTTTTAAATATAAAGACATTTTAATGTTAATTTATAAATAATAAATCCTGAACTTTAATTAAGATAAATACTTAATAGAAAGAAGATAAAAGAAAAGCAATTAACAGAGAAACTCTTGTGGATTAGGTTATTAATTTCTCATTAATAAAAATGGTGACTTGCTGGCCAATTGGCTAGTCCTCTGGCCTTTTAGTACCACAGGCTTCAAGTTCGAATCCTGGTGGTAGCATAGATATTTGTGAATATTTGTTAGTGATTTGAAATTGGGGCCGAGTGGCTAACGCTGGCGTTCGGTACCACAGGTTTCGGGTCGAATCTGAAGGGATGCCATTGATGTTTGCAGTGGTTCGTATCCACTTTAAGCCTTAATTCCCTGTCTCATGACCGTAGAGCGTCACAGAGGCTAATCAGACTTCTTCTCACCCACATTATTCCCAAAACTGTAAAGGGGCAACTCAGCTCTAGGCGCAGTGATCTGATGTGGTGTTGTGTGATGTAGTAGTAGTAGTAGTGGTTCTAAATCCATGTCAAACTATATAGGTCCCTGTCTAATTAGCCCAAAGTATGCATAAAAAATGACCACAGAGCGACAAAACAAACCATAAAATGAGAGAAAAATTTAAACAATGAATTTCTTTTAGAATAACAATTTTTCTTACTTTCAGTTCACCTATACTTGTGTATTGTATAAAACATATTACTCACCGATACTTAAATCTAACAATAATTACTAAACAAGTATTTAAATTCTCCATTTTATTAAAATATTGAACATTTAAGTTTATTGCTCATTGATTTAATGGGTAGGTCGGCATTAAAGAAAATTTGTATCAAGATATGTTTTTATATTGGTGTTTAAATTCATTGGAAATATTTTATCATGAATTTTAACTTCAGTCAAATCAAAAGAATTAATAACATATTAGTAAGTTGTTGCATGTATTAATGCAATCATTTTAAATTGCTATCGCAAAAAATTTAGGTGGAATTTGGGTAACGCTGAATTTCCTATATGTATGCTTTTCTGGCGGCCAATGGCGTCAGATTAAAAAGTGCTTTGAATTGGAAAGTAACTCATCGTCATCATTGGCGTAACAGCCCCATGGTGGAACAAGGCCGTCTGCCTACTGGTAGATTTCGAGATAGGAATTGTTTTCTTTTACGAGGAAGGGTTGTTCATGCCTACGCCCAACGCTTTGCAGTCATATTAGACAGGGATCTGCATTTTAAAGGGGCTTCCAAACCACTACAAACATCCATAGAACCACCGTGACTCAAAAACCCGAAATCTGTTGCACCGAGAGCTAGTCACTCTGACATCAGGCCCCTGGAAAGTAACTAGTTTAATAAAAAATTAATTAAGTAAATATTTTTTAAAAACGCAAAACTGTATGGTGACTTCAGAGCTCCAATGCAACGCTTTTTTTTTTTGTTTTGATCCCAGTTTTATATCATTCTCTTAACATCACCTCAATCCTATCGCCACCTATCGGAGCTATGAAGAATTATGAACAGGATAAAAACATTAATCTGATCTTTGTGATTGATCAGTGAACTCATGGCACATCGTTAATTCCAATGATGTGCAACAAAAAAATAAAAAAACTGTATGTTTGGTTATTTATACACATTCATAGTTCTTTATTTATTTTTATTTATTTTGTCTTTTTTTTTTTAAGGTTCTGTTTTTTGACATAAAATATGTATTGTCTAGTAGTTAAAAATCAATGCTGAATTATTTTTATTAGCATTAGATAAAATATTTATGCTATTTTACTGTAAGTTTAATTTATTGTTTTCGAATAGAGAGCGCATTAACCTCATGTCATTTGCCTCTAGAACGGCTGATCTGTAGCATATTCAGCGTTACATAGATATAATACAATAGCACACTCATTACACAATTTCAAACGAACACACCAAAGATGTCATCGGAGATTCACATTCTCCTCTCTTCCTTCTTTTGCCAAACGGGAAGACATTCCGAGCTACAGATCTATCTCCTCCATCCTAATCCTCAACCAGGTCGAAAAGGCATCCTTTTTGTATAAATTTACTTCGAGTTTTTAAGACAAAAATGTCTTTAAAATTTAAGTCTTAAGATTTTTGTAACAAAAAAGCGTGTTTAAGATTAACACTTTTAAACTTGTTCATAAATAAATCATTTGTTGTTATTTGTTATTTCGCTGTTGATATTTTTATTTAAAAATTATTTAGCAATTAAACTAAAGTGATAGTTAACCGCGAGTTAATTAACCACGAGTTATGAAGCACTAATTTTTGGCATGATAGTTCACGCTTCTACAAGTCTAAAGGAAAGACATTCTAGTTTATGGATCTATCATGTCCATTCAGAAATCATTCGTAAAAATACCTCGCTAATTTGAACTTGTTACTATCTTTCCACCACCTTACTTTCAGTTGTCTCTAAAACCACATTAACTTTTTAGTAAAGCTTTATTTTTAATTTTTAAACAGTATAATAAGGTATATTTTTAATTAATTTGGCATCAATGGGATTTATTTAACAAGCAGTTCTTATAGTCTTAAACGGTTTCGAAAGACAACGATCCGGATCTGGAATTATTTCACTTTTATCTTCGTCCATCTCGCTACCAACACTGATCCAATTAGCGTCAAAAAAAAAGAAACCCCTGACTTTTGACATGGCTCATTCTGCCCAACCAGGGACAGAAGTCGGGTCTTTTTTCAGGCTGTGCCGTTTATAATCAATTTAGTCTTTTGACTAGTCTTACTTAAAAGAAAAGTTTCCAGAACTGATAATGCATAAAAGCTTTTTAGTTAAAAGTTCGTTCGAGTCTTGTATGAAAGCTTAGTTTTATAAAGGAATTTGGAGCCGGGGGTGAAGGAAGTGTTTTAAAATTTTGGATTCTGGCTGTGTTATAAAAGGAATTTAAAGCTTGAAAAGTTTTTAACCATTTTTATGATTAAATTTAAAAAAATTATTTTATATCAACAGAGATACATCTACAAAGTTTGTCCTATACCTTTGAATGGAATACACATCTTGTTATATATACATTGAACATTTAAAAAAACTCTAAATAAAAAGAAGAGAAAAACAATTTTTTAAGAAGTAGTTATTTCGATGGGACAAAAATCAGTAGATGTGAAAAATCATATATTATATATATATATATATATATATATATATATAGTAACGTCTCGGCCTATATGAGTCCTATAACGGAACCTGAAAATTAAAGATAATCTGATTCACAAGTGCAGTTAACTCCTATTTCGAAGATTTTCAGAGTTCTCGAGTCTGCGACGAATCTATTTCACCAAACTTACTGCAGACCTCAATTATCACAGCCGTAATACACGAAATCACAAGGGACTCACTTTGGAAACAGACGGAAACTCCGGTCTATATTCAGTCACTTCAGAGAAAAAGAAAAAAACAATAATTCTTATCGACACGTCGCAGATCCTCTACTTTTTTTCTCCAAAAACCTCCCTTTAAAAATCTATTAAAAAAGGAAGAGTAGCTTCCCCTCATTTTCATTCGATTCTACACTTCCTCAGCCCTTAGTCTACCACCAATCACGATGCAACAATTCATGGTGTAGTCTATATTCTATCTGTAATTGTTTTGACCTCTGACGGTAGAACAGA
>BPLR01004052.1:0-18428 GCA_021605095.1 Caerostris extrusa | reverse complement strand
TCATAGAATTCTTTATTCGTGGGCTCAATTACCTTTTGATTTTTTATTTACAAATAAAAAACAAAAGATTCTATACATTTTCCCAGTTCAAAATTTGTATTCTAATCTCACTTTAATTTTAACTCTTGTAATTAAAAAACATTGTAAAAACCATTATAAAACACAAAAGAACAAAAACTATAATTTCACACTGATACTGTTAAACGAGAGCTATTTTTAGACTCCAAATCATCTCTAATAAAACAACTTCGTCCGAAATTACCTTTTTCTGAAGTGTTTCAAATCACGCAGAGATTTAAAACACAGGGTCCCACTTTACTTTCAAAATGCTGCAAAAAATAGAGGCCACTCGTCACATTGAGTTCAAATTTGAACTGAAGATACTCTATCTGAAGATGCTTGAACTGTCTGAAGATACTGTCTACTATCTGATAGATACTTGAAGATACTTGATACTATCTGAAGATACTTGAAGAAGAAGGGAAGCAGTATGGGTTCAAATAACAGTTCAAAATGTATTAATAGATAGCGCTGTAAGCAACACAAAAGAAAGTGAATTTGGCTGCCAGTGATATTTTGAATCGAAATTACAAAGTATTTGGCATGAGTTGCACATTAAATCAGCTGTAGTGTTCAATGTTCTTGATTGTTTCGGTTTTTGATGGGAAAAAGTACATCTAAGTCATTCAACAGTTGTGACAATGTAAGTGGAAAGCTCATCCACCACGGCAAGGTCATACCAAATTGGATGGGAAAAAGTCGGTGTAACTTTTTTGATGCCGTACCGTTTCCGCCTTCTTCAAGTAAATTCAAGTACTTCTTCAGTTCAAATTTGAACTCATTCTGTCGAGTGGTTCTTTTTTTCAGCATTTTTTAAAGTGGGAAATGGAAATAAGAGGAATTATAATCACCAATGGAATAAGGAATAAGATGGAATAAGAGGAATTATAACCACCCTGTACATTCTCAAATGATCCCTTGCAATTCTTTAATAATCTTATAGGTTCCCATTACAAACCCTTGGTTAAGATAACCCTGTATATTTTTAATTGGATTCATATATCTGAGAATAAAAGCTTATCATCCTAAATCTTGGAGGATTTTTTTAAAAGAATCTATTGACTAGTAAAACATGATTTATTGGAAAAAGTGGTATAGTGTAAATATTTTTCATTCAGTTCTTGTTGAAAAATTAACCGAAAGGAAATAGATAAAACCGTAACATATATTTATTAGCATTAAGACTATAGGTATTGTTTTGGAGAGTCTGGTTTTTTTCATGTCCTTTATCAGTTTGTCGTTTCTTTGACTATATCAACGTTTCTGTTTGGTTTATTTATTTTTTAAAAATTCCTTTTGAAATTAAAGAAACAATTTGGACTAATTTTGGATTTTTGAAGTCCTGGTAATTTTAAATCCATTTGGAAATCAAATATCTGCTTCCATTTTATTTGGAGAAAGCAGCAATTTAAGCACCCAATCCAGAAGTGTCTAATGGCAGTAAGTGTTTAAAATTCTATAAAATAGGTTTTTAGTTAAGAATAAATAACACACATGATTTTTTAAAATAATTATTATTGTTGTTGAAGTCGTCAAGTATTTTTTGTTCATTTTATCAAGATTAAGTTTTCAGAGTTTAATGCAATGTTGTATCTTTTTCCTATTACAATTTTGTTAGCGTTATATTAGTGTGTGCTTAAATTTTTGCGATTAACATTATCAGTTATACGATACATAAAATAACAAAATGTCTTCATTTAAACTAAGATTAAAAAGTAGATACATAATAAATGAGTCTGCTTAATTAAAAAGAAAGTATTTTCATGGAATTAACAAAAGAAAAAATTAAATTAAACTAAATTAATTTTTTTTGCACAATGCGTTTCTTCAAGAGGCAAAATAAATTTAAAATAGCACTTTCAACTTAATTACTAGAAAACAACATCTTTTCTTAAAAAGCTGATTTTGCAGACTTAAAAACAAATACCTAAATCAATTAAATGTCGAAAAACACATTTACGCTATAATGTTTCTAACATCAGCTGAAAAAAGAAGTAGTAATAATGATTTTTTTTTCTATAATGAACTCATTTTCTTTGTAAGGTAGTAAATTTTACGTTTTTGTTTCCGTAAGAAATTATTTAAGATTCGATTAAAATTCTCTTAAAATATTTGCTTTTTCTCAAACTGCAATTATAACTGATATAGAAATGGTACGTAAAAATGTTCTATGAAAATACTTTACGGATAATCTCAATATTTGAAGTAGCAATTCAAATTTAAAATCTAAGCCAATAGTTGTATTTTGCTCACGACTTGATCTATCATGAAAAGAAAGAGTGAAAGAGTTGTTAATTGAAAAAATACTTATATGGTAAGGCTCTAATAAAATCTATTCTTTCCATTTAGGCTAATTGCAACTATAACTGATATAAAAATGATACATACAAATGTTCTCCAAAAATATAATTTCAATAATTGAAGTAGCATTTGAAATTCATTCTCTAAAAAATGCATTCTTTTAGTTTTCCAATTCATTCTAGCATTATCATTGATTGATGTGAGCATTAGGATCGATTGTTGGCGAGTTCTGCACTTTCGGATTAAACTTGTTTATTCGGCGATTTTATTCCCTTGCGGTGTTTGCCAAGTCTCCTCCTAAACAAACAAAATTAAAGTCAATTAAATGTCAAATTAAATTGACTGTAATAGTTAGCGTCAAAATAATTGTCAATAATTGTCTAAATTAAAGTAATTCAAACATGCATAACTTTTTACGTTATGGCGATTCCATTGTCACGGAAAGAGCCTAGGCGAAATCGTAATCCTAATGTGCAGAATCCACATTGTTTGTAGCATTGTAATTGATTTCATCAAATATAATAATTTTATTCTTTTATGCTAATTGAGTATGAAATTTATTCAGTTCGAATAAAAAATAATAATAAAGTTCAGATAATATCAATTTACAAATTATAAGTAATTATACTTTATTCACTTCAGAAAATAATTTAAGGCAACAATTTAAGATTTTACAGGCATGTATACTTATTAATAAAAATTTAAACTGAATAGTTCTAACTAGAAAAAGAAATTCATTCGTTTTCAGTTTCTTTAAATATCTCATCATTTCAAAATATTCTAAAGTATTTCAAATTGTTTAAACTTTTTCACAATTTATTCTTCGTTAATTTCAGGAGTTAAAATCAAATATTCAAACTATTTAAGACTTACATCTATAATTTTTAATATTTACTGCTTTGAGTTTATCATCTGGTGTTGAAGTACTAAAAAATTGAATTAATATTCATTATGAACTCTTAATAATATCCTTTAAAAGAATTAAGCCTAAAATTGATTTTTTTCTTATCAACATTTGCAGCCCTCACAACGACTGCAAACAAATGAATATTTTCAAAACTTTTTGTGTATTTATCATAATTTCAGACACTAATTGGTTTCTTAAGACATATGTTATGGACAACTGAAAAGTAATAGTGTATTTAATCATTATTTCGTGAATTAAATCCATTAAAAAACATTAACAGAAAAGAGTAATTTTTAAATTCCTTATTTATTACCATAAAAATCAAATTTCATTTACGCTTATGAATTTGAATATCTGGATACAATTGATAAAAAAGATAATACCTTAATTTTTATTTTGAGTGAATAATTTGTAAAAAAAAAAAAAAAGGTGTCTCTAATAATCAAGCAATTAAATTCAAAGTTGTTTGTAGAAAGCATAGTTTTGAAAGTTTTTCTTTCTTAAATCTGAAACCATAAAGTAAAGCTTTGCAAATTTAATTAAAATATGCTCTAATAAATTATGTACCAGCTAAATTAATCTGCATATTTCTGGTGCATAAAATTAAAAATTCCTAAGGCACAGTATTCATATTGTAATCACATTAATGTGGAATTTTGATATTCTAAAAAATTAAAATCATAAAAGCTGAATATTGGAAACGCAGTTAAGCAAATGTAAGCTTTAATAACTCCTAATTCACTTAGTAAACGCGAACATAACTTTGAAAATCTAAATATCTTTTTACTATTTTTTTTAATTACGCTTTTCATTAAAAAAAAAAAGTTCTTAAAGAACAAATTTTTCTTTATTCTTAGAACTTCAAAAGCTTAAGTAATTAACGTGTTTTTAATAAGCAACATAGGAGACATATTTATACAAAAAAAATTTTATTATTTTCGTTGATATTGAAATCGTCGCATTTAATTAAAATATTTTAATATCCTGCATTTTTCGCAATTTATTTTAAAATTCGAGATTAATATTTTTAGTGTTTTTAATTATCTTAAAATGCCGGAGTTTTCTGTTGCACAAATTTTTTTAAATATTATTTTACTAATTTCTAGATTTTTAATTAAAAACAGAAATTTACTGTATATTTTTAAATATACTTTTTTAGCTATTTTTTTTTTTTTTGAAAATTTTGCATTTGAAAGGTGTTATTTTTGAAAGCATTTTGAAAAATAAAAAAAAGTTTCAGAAATTTTGTTATAAGTTGCATTTTGGATGAATTTTGGAATTGAAGTTTTGAATTTTGGATATGGAATATTTCATCTTTATTTTTGCGGTTTTTCAATTCCTTCTATTAGCACACACTCTCCCTATATATATCTTGTCAAAATTTTCAATCGTTCATAAAATACTTTTATTCATCCAACTCAAGTACAAATACATTTTTTTTTAACTCGTAGTGGATGACACTTAATGTTAAAGCAGTTTTCAAATATTAATTCAGTAATTAAATTAAATTAATTAATTTTCAGTGCTTTTTAGATTTAAGTTGCATATATCTACCAATAGATGGCGCCAGATACACTTAAAAAAAATGAATGAAAATTATTTATAAAGGACTTTCTGCAATGCAGAGAAAAAAAGTAGGAATTGATTAAAAATTTTTTTTTTTAATATTACTTGTTTTTTAAATTAGAAAATTAAAAGCAACACAGAAAAATCAGAAAACGATACAATTATTTTTAATTTAACTATATTTTATTTAAATATTTAAGATACAAATACTATTTTTTTAATTTAAATATTATAAGAAAACAACGAATATCAGTAGATCGAAAAGAGAAAAATAATACTGTGTAAAAATTAATTGTGTCAAGAAATTAGCTAAAAAATATTCAAAACATTAATATCCTAAAGGTGATTTTATTAAGGAATGTATATCCCAACGTAATCAATATTATTTCTATTCGTTCGATGATTAAAACCAAGTCGTGCAGCACACAACCAACTTTAATCAATTTCTAACTTCTGCATGTTTCTATTTGATAAAATCACCTTGAGAAAATTGAAATTGAAATTAATTTAAATGAATTTTATTGTAAAGATCAATTGTGCTTTAATAAGTTGCTTAACCATACATTGTTTTGTTTTTATTTTTGGTTTCTTTTTCACCAAAAAAAAAAAATCACCTAAATTATCGCCCCCCCCTCTCTCTCTCTCTCTTTCTCATATATATACACTGAAGTGACAAAAAGTCATGGGATAGCAATATGCAAATTTTCAGATGGCAGTAGCATCGCGTAGAACAGGTATAAATGCGCAGTGCTTTTGCAGAGCTTTCATTTCTGTTCAAGTTATTCAGGTGAAGAGGTTTTGACGTGATGATGACCGCGACGGGAATTAACAGACTTTGAACACGGAATGTTAGTTGGAGCTAGACGCATGGGTCATGCCATTTCGGAAATCGTTAGGGAATTCAACATTCCCAGATCCACTGTGTCAAGAGTGTGCCGAGAGTATGAAATTTCAGGCATACCATCCCACCATGGACAGCGCAGTGGTCGACCTCCTGCACTTAACGACCGAGACCGGCGACGTCTGCAAAGAGTCGTAAATTCTAACAGACAAGCAACACTGCGTCAAATAACAGCAGAAATCAATGTGGGACATACAAGGGACTTGTCTGTTAGAACTGTGCGGAGAAATTTGGCTTTCTTGGGCTATTCCAGCAGAAGACTACTCGAGTGCCTTTACTGACAGAACGACATCGCTTGCAGCGACTCTCGTGGGCACGTGAGCATATCGGTTGGTCCCTAGATGAATGGAAACCGTGGCCTGGTCCGATGAGTCACGATTTCAGTTGGTAAGAGCTGATGGTAGGGTTCGAGTGTGGCGCAGACCCCACGAAGCCATGGACCCAAACTGTCAGGAAGGCACTGTTCAAGCTGGTGGTGGCTCCGCAATGGTGTGGGCTGTTTTCATGGCATGGACTTGGTCCTCTGGACCGAACATTGACTGAAATGCTTATGTTCAGCTACTTGGAGATCACTTGCAGCCATTCATGGACCTCATGTACCCAAACAACGATGGGATTTTTATGGATGACAATGCGCCATGTCACCGGGCCACAACAGTTCGCGATTGGTTTGAAGAACATTCTGGACAATTCCAACGAATGATCTGGCCACCTAGATCGCCCGACATGTATCCCATCGTGCCTTTATCGGACATCATCGAGAGGTCTGTTCGTGCCCAAAATCCTGCACCATCAACGCTTTCACAATTATGGACGTCTATCGAGACAGCATGGCTCAATATTCCTGCAGAAGACTTCCAACGACTTGTTGAGTCCATGCCACGTCGAGTTGCTGCACTTCGCCGGGCGAAAGGAGGGCCGACACGATATTAAGAGGTATCCATGACTTTGTCACTTCAGTGTATATATATATATATATGTGTGTGTGTGTGTATGCACAGTAGAACCCTTTTAAGTTGAACTTTCGATAAGTCGAAAACCTCCACAAATCGAAAAAATGTTTTGTTCCCTTCCCTTCAAGCCCCAAAACCTCCATTACTCGAAATTTTAACCCTCTATAAGTCGAAATATTTAGTCAATCCCCACAAGCCATTTTGATATATATTTTCCCTCCGTAACTCGGAAAAAATTGTACCTCTGTATCTCGAACATTAGCAGAGTTTGATTTTTACAATCTTTTTTACAACCTTTACAATTCGATCATTTGAAACTAATTATCAGTATAGCTGAAAAAGAAAAATAAGTTAACGATTTTAAGGATTAGAAAAATAAGTTAACGATTTTAAGGAAGTTTTGGATTTTGATATGGAATATTCCATCTTTATTTTTTGCGGTTTTTCAATTCCTTCTATTAGCACACACTCTCCCTATATATATCTTGTTCAAATTTTCAATCGTTCATAAAATACTTTTTATTCATCCACTCAAGTTCAAATACATTTTTGTAGTTAATGCACGTCATTGTTTCTTAGAAAACAATGTATGAGTATATAGTAAATAGAATAACTAATTCTATTTACTATATACTATTATTGTAAAATTATTGGGCCTGAATGATCGAGTGGTTAGCGCTTGGCGCACGGAACCCTGGGTTTCCGGTTCGAGTCCCGGCGGTGCCATGGATGTTTGTAGTGGTTCGAATCCACTTTAAGCCTTAGGTCTGGTCTTATATAACTGTAAGAGCGTCACGCAGCAAAATTCAGACTTCTACCTACGGGTGCACCATCACAACAGAAGCTGCCCCTTTCCCTGCATCCATGAGTACATCACTCATGGGTTGTCAATGTCAGTACCGCATTGCAGGACATTGAATATTAGTCACAACCAATGCTATGAAATAGCAACTCGGAAGAAATAGAATTTTCTGGTCTTTATAGCTTAGATAATGCCATAGATAGAGAACGATCGAATTGTCTAAAGAAAAAAATAATAATAACAGACTTTTTTAATACATAATATTTTTTATTTGAAGGTTGTTTCGGAATTATTTTTTAAGTTGAAAATAAGCATGTTTATTAGTTCTGTAACTTGAATTTTTATTTATTTTACCTCTCTAACTCAAAATAAGTTAGAAAGAATCTTAGACCTCTACAAGTCGAATATTTCCTTACAAAATCCGCGTAAGTCGAAAACTCTGTAACTCGAATTTTTAGCGTCTCCCTTGAAGTTCGACTTACAGAGGTTCTACTGTATATGTATATATATATATATATATACACGTTATGTGAAGATCAATATATGGCAAAATGTGGATATTCTTCAGTGAAATGCTCAGCGTGAGGAAACTATCACCGCTGTGATGCGTGTTTATGTACTGTAGTTTCAAATATAGTATGACTCCAATTTGCCTTTTCCTCATATTATTTTAACACAATTAACACAACAATGCCTGAAAACACACACAACTCACATATAAATCTATAAAATTCTATTATCCATTTATAATCTAGTTTTCAAATCGGCTTATGTTGATTCCAAATGAGGTCTTGTCTCAGCCAATTCCAATTCCAATCTGATGCATTCCCATGAGATAGGGAAGATAAGGAAATACTTCCCTATTTCAGGGGATTATCAGATACTCAAATTACCTCAAGTGGCCACAGTCAGTATTCACATCGCTTGGTGTGTATCCCAAATATTTGCTAACTGTCATTATTACTCACTTACACTGGTATATCTGGACATGCAGTATGCACTGATGTGGAATGTTAAATAAAAATATTTTTTGTTATGTTATAGTGGCATTTCTATTATGTTATCACAAAATTCCACTTTTTAAAGTCAATATGCTTTTAATTAATAAAATATATCATGGAGTACGTCAAAATAGAAGAAAACATGTGTGCAAATAGCTCAGGTTGTGGCAGATTTTGAGACAGGAGTTTTTATTTTTTTTTTTTTTTTTTTTTTATTATTTACGGTGTAAGGTGTCAGTCCTACTCTACAGACATATTAGATCGGGACCCAAGGTTTAAAGTACGAACCAAACATCCATGTCACCGTCAGGACTAATCACTCGGCCATCAGGCTCCATTCATTATATTTAGATATGCAAATTCGTTATACAAATTATATATATATATATATATATATATATATATATATATATATATATATATATATATATATATATATATATATATATATATATATATATATATATACATATATAATTTGTAATTGTATTTATATAAAATCAATTCCCAAATTCGTATTTGGTATGTGCCGACAAATCGATATTCGATTATTCTCTCCCTAGATATATATTCTACTCTAGATTAGATATATATTCTGTTAATATGCTTATATAACAATAAATAGCAATAATATTCCTTATTTCATGTGTTTTTATGTTATTGAACAAAAATTTGATCATGTTAAAAATACATAAACTGCCCTATACCACATATGTATAAAATCTGCCTGTAGGATTTTGACAACTGATGCATTTATTGATAGAATTCTCAAATTTATATGAATTAAGTGCGACACTTAAAATCTTAATACAGTGAAAATTATATTTAATGAATTTTAATATCAATTAACAAAATATTATAAAATCATGGGATACATATGTGTAGTTAAAGAACCTAAAACTAAATTTTTCATCAAATATTTTGTTTCAGTTGTTGTATTATAAGTATTAAAGATTTTTTTTCACTCTGTAACAAATAAAAATATTGAGGTTTAAAGAACTTTTCCGAGATCAAAATTATTTATTCTGCGCTACAAAGAGTTGGATGGATGTCATATATTATGGTGTTAAGATCGATATAAAAACCACGATAGTGAAGGTGAGGGAGGGTAAAGGAGTGCAGCAAGATTATTGGACGCTTCTACTTTGGCACTATCATCCATATTCTTTCAAGGTCATAGCTATCTGATCATCAGGATTTATATCAGCGATGCATGTGGCTCTTCTTTGTTGGTACTAACGGCACAAGGCCCAATGTTAGCCAGCCAAGTTGTTTCTAACACTATGTAATATGATCACATTTTAACGTTAATTAGCAACGGCAAAAAAAACAACATAAAAATTATTTTATTAAATAAAGAACAATTATCACTATATTGCCTGAAACTGTTCCTAGTTGCATGATATTACAAAATATAATAATAAATTTATGAATTCAGACAAAAAACGGAAGCATCGGAAAATTCCGGAAACTTATGCAAATTTTAATTTATTATAAAGGAAAAATTAAAGAAATTTTCAGTTTATTTAGTTTCAAAATTTTGTTTCAATTGCCTATACGAGGATTGAAAATAAGGTTTTCGGTGTTTCCTATTTTTTTAATTGAAGTAAGAAAAGTAGCTCACTAACTGCTGGATATTTGGTTTGAGAGAAATGATAATTGGACACACATTGAAATATTTTTCAAAACCCTAAGAAAACAACTATGATGCTGATTCTCTTTCAACTTGTGAACATCGTGATGAGAATTTGGCAGAATTTCGATAATTTTAATAGATAATGTACCGATTGCTAATGAAGGAACTTTTCAATTTCTATTAAGTAAAATAACCGACGTCGGTGATACAATATTAATTTTCAACATTGCAAAAAAAAAAATCTGCATTTATTTGATGGAATATTTAAAACCAAATAATATATGTTAGTAATAAACTAATTCTATGACAGATAAGTGTTTTTCATATTAGTCGATGGAACCTGTGATATATACACAATTAAATGGTTTTCTTTTTGCTTTCGCTATGTTTCTTTTATTTCTAATGGCAAGAAAAAAATACAAAATAGAAACAAATAGTATTTACAAAAAAATTACAAAGAACAAGATAGAAACAAATGACATCAGTTAATCCATTAACTTAAGTCTGGCAATCCTATAATGCTTCTATAAAGAAACAGTGCAGAACAGGAAGTTAGGTGAGGCATATCCATTTCTTCCTGGGGATGTCACACGGAGACAGAGAGGATCAGAGGTCAGTTTAATTCTGTGAAGATGCTTGCGGAGACAATCGTGATCAGACAAAAGCCGTAGCAATGCCACCGATTTTTCTAGGCCATTCAGGGATATCATGAATAGGATCATACCAGGGCTTATTTCTGTTTCTAATGGCAGCGTCCTTCTAAAAAGGAGCACCTAAGGGCCTTTTTAATTATCATCTTAACGGAATCTCTCGTCTTAACGGTTAGGCCAACTCCCTGGTTATCTGGTTATTTAGCTGTAAAACAGAGGCCCTCTGTTTTCATAGGAAATCTACGGTCTCTTTCCTTCTATTCTGCAGTGGGCCGGGATCCACTGCAGTACGACTGTTTTATTTTGATCCGACAACGGTACCGGAAAGTTAACCCAATCATTAATATCTTTAGATAGAGAGCAACATGGGAAGTCTAAAAGCCTGATGAGCTGCTCTCTAATCTGGTAGAAGCACCACTTTAGAATAATATTCTGATTGCCCCTGTAATTGAATAAAAGAGCTATCGCTATGTAAATGATAAAGAAAGAAAATATGCGAACAGGTTTTACAGTTCGCAATTGTTTCAAATACTTCAGAACACTCTTTACTGAATACGATAATTGAATGTAATAAAAATTAGGAAATAGATTTGGAATTTCGTATGGACACGGTTACGATGGTGCAACTAGCTCCTGAATGGAAAATTTAATGGAGTACAAAAAAGCAATCATTTCAAAATTATATCTTCAAAACCCTTCTTGTGCATTGCTCATCCTACAATTTAAATTTGGCAATAGGAAATGATATAAAAATAACACACATTAAAAAATCATTGAGCATCATAGATAAATTTATGATAGCAAAACATTCTATATGTCTCGGAATTCAACAGGAAAAAAATTATAACAGCTATTTCAACTGGGTGGATTAAAAGACATGAGTCAATGAAAATGAAGCTAAAACTATCTAGTTCAATTGATATTAAATGAATGAAATGTTATTTGGGATTGTTCGCATATATTTTCTCTGTGCAAGTTATTTTTAAAATCTGATAATAAACTTTACGCTGCATTAAATTTTATCGATGACGCTATTACTAAAATTTGTTCTACTTCTCTAAGTTTCTGAAATTATTTTTCTAAAAAAATGTTTACTGCTGTTAGTGATTTAACATAAAATTCAAGGTTCAATTCGCTGACGACTTTGTTGTAGGCACTGTTTCAAAAAACAAGGAGACTCAATGGTGTTTGGGATCTTCAGTGTCTGGCCTTGTGCTTCTGACTACCTGGTGGAAATTGTCCGGGTTTTTATCCATACGATAAGCAAATATAGAGGTAGTCCTCCCTAAAGTCCTCCTGGAAGGAACTACCCTCCTTTTTTCAGCCTTACCCAAGTCAGACTTCTATTTACTGGTGCTCCATCACAACAGAAGTTGCCCCTCCTTCCTTGATACCACATGGGTTCTGGGATTTGGTTTAGATGTTGCTGTCTGCCAAGTGGGATTAGAAACGACATTATTAAAAATATATTCACTTTTACACATTTTGAAAAAAATAACGAAACAGAAACGCTTGCATTAATTTTTCGTAGTCTTCTCAAAAAATACAAATATGAGATATCAGTATACTTAGGGATAATTCTTTAAGGGGACATATATGTATTTCAATAATAGAACTATGTTTTTTTTTTTTGATCTTTTAAAAAATTTGATTACAGGTTCGGCTTGGAGCCCAGCGTGACAACCTGCACCATCGACTGGCAACACAACGACTCCAACTACAAATCGTTCATCATGGTCTACTTCGTGCTAGGTTTCATGGTGCCGCTGGTCATCATCGCCATCTGCTACTTCGCCATTGCCCGTCGCATCCGCAAGAACACCGTCGCCAAGCAGAGGGGGGTGGTTCACGATCAGTGGACGAACGAAAGGTCCATCACTCTTGTAAGTACATTTGCTCTCCCAACTCTGCAATTATTTAATGGAGGACCCTTAATTACGCTGTCAACACCTAAATCAATTTTTGTTCAAATTAAGATCTCTAAAAATAGCATTGAATATATTGCAAAGATTTTTTTCTTACACTTTAACCGCATTGATGTAGCTACTAATGACATCTTTGCTCTGTGCTCGTCAGGTGAAATCATGGATTTTTGCATTTGGCAACAGGCACTGCACTTGATTTTATGACTTTTAACTCTTAATACATACTATGTTTAACTATTTTACTATAACTACTTAAATACTTTTTACATTTATTACTTTACTACTTAACTACTTTTTAATACATACTACTTTATCAAGGCTAAACATTATTGGGCTGCTAGAATTGTTATGGCAGATATCGCTACAGTTTAATGTAGGGAAGAAAAGTACTTTTTTTCTTTTTTTCCAGTTTATTTACATATTAATTTCAAAGCTTATTGCTAAATCTGCTATGAAATGATATTTGAATAAAATATATTAGTAAATAAAAAATATCTTAAGATTTTCTGTTCGTTTTTTTATCCTTTTTTTTTTTTTCTGGTTTCAGAGGAAAAATAAATAAGTATAGAATCATTTAACTATAATGCAAATACAAAAGGACTTTACAATTTTTATCCGTCGATGAACATCATATAAAATTAACACCCCACCGATGTACCATGATGTGAAATTATCCTTTTCATGGAGGACTTTCAAGAGTAAGTCACCTGTTCCTAATTTGCTTATCATATGGAAAGAAATCAAGAAGAACTCGCACCAGACAGTCTAACTGTAGATGAGGCTGGCTGTCGCTGCCACAAATGTCATTGAATTTCCTCTTTTTGAAATCAGTGAACGATTTTCTCCACTACCGATTTCCAACCTGAGCTCTTTGCGTTTTAGCTGAGAAACATTACCACCAACCAAGAGTAGAGAAATATTTTAATTTAAGCCACTTTCTTATATAATCAAATATAAAAATATCTTTCAAAATTAAAATATCTTTTTCTTATATAAATAAATTAAAAATCATCAAAACTGAGAACATACTAATAATTATTAATATGTGGGGAATAACTTATATATCCTTATTAACTTATATAACAATATCATTTTATATATCAAATTTTAAAAGGAATAACAAACCATCGCTAAATAATACAGAAATACTTTTATATAGTTTTAGAATTAAAAATTCATCTGTAACATAGCATTCTTAGATCAAGGCTTTAGAATTATGAAATACCCCTATAACAAAAGATATAAGATTCTTTACTAAAACTTCAATATTTTTCGTTTGAAATACATATAAGAATGTTGTATTATAAAGAATTTTCCTAAATCTAAAACTTTGTTGCAAATCATTTCATTTATTCGGGTATTGTCTGAAAAATCGTTTTAAAATTTTGATCAGTAGTCAAATCATGTTTCAGAAGAAGTTTTCGTATTAGATCCACGTACAGAGTTTTGCAATTCAATAAAGCGTAAAGCTTATTTTGTTCTTGAATTCTTAATTATATTCTATTCATTTACTGTATCTGCTAACATGAAATGCAGTATGCATATATTATTAATGAACATTTTATTTAAAGTGTTATTTTTATCTTTGTTAATAAATTTAAAATTTCGAATGTGCCTATAAGAAGTAGTTAATAACTCGTTATTTATTTCATTGCTAGAATTTTTTTTTTATTTCCAATGGCAATAGAAAATGGCAAACTCTTATGAGATCAAAGCAATGTAAAATACACACAAGGGAAAAAGAAAACAATAAGAAAAAAATAGTCAATGCCTCATCAGCAAAGTTCTAGGTCTAGCTGCAATATCTTTTCACCGGAATCATGGTTCCGGCCTGTTTAGCCCTCGTGTGCACAAGATGACCGTAGACAAACCAAAGCAAACCGGTCGGGCATCCTGCTATAGGGTGCCTGTCCATGATCTCATTCGTCTTTCCCACAGAGGGCAACTTGAGCTGGAAAAATACCAATGCCGTGCAGATGGCTCGCCATAAAGTCATAGCCCAATGCAAGTCTCAGTATCGTAACTGGCAAGGGAATCTCAATCAATCTTTCCATTGTAAGACCAATCTTAATCTTAGAAAAAGCAGGAAGGGGCAAGCCTGAGGGTTCGCATTCCATTGTAAGACACTTTTTTCAGCCTACACCCTTAGAAGTCCCACTAAAGAGCTGATCCGTCTCACTGCACTACCCAGAGATGCATGCCGATATCAGTAGATCTTTTAGCCGCCTAAGACAGTGTTACCAGGATGCACCAGGAGTAAAATGTGTAGTATTTGTAGAGCTCTAGAGCTCTAGCTGTCACACCCCATATTTCTAGAACTAAACACGCAGATTTTGGGTTGTCTTTGAAAGTTTATGTAATTATTTTATCAATTATTGTTTTTAATAAACTGGTTTTAAATAATTTTTATTTGAGTGTATTTTTTAATGAATGTACTTCATTTTTCTGTCCTAGCATCGCATGGAGTATTTTTCTTTCCCATTTACTTGAACATTTTATCTTTCCAGATGTCCTTCATTTTGATCATCGCTTTCTGGTCGCCTGGACACCGTATGCCGTTCTCTGCCTCTGGACCATCTTCGACAGCCCCAGAACCGTGCCCCCATTCCTCACTCTCATCCCACCCTTGTTCGCCAAGGCTTCCACCGTCTTCAACCCCTTCATCTACTACCTGTCCAACCCCAAGCTTCGAGCCGGAATCCTCGCCACCATGCTCTGCTGCAAGGACACGAGGGGTTGACAGCATCGAGATGCCTGGATTCGCTGCCAGAACGAGTCCCCGCCAACACAGACGCCACTTAAAGATCATCAACGCCAAATAAAACATGCCAAGCTTTTAAAAAGGGATTCTTCTTCTTTCTTTTTGTATCACTGGGGATCTTTTTAAGCCAAAATAAAATGGAAAAGGTGCCAGAAATGTAAATCATCGCCAAGCTCTTATAAAAGAACTGCATTTTCTTCTCTTTATTTCAATGTGACTTTGATAAACTTCTAATAATATGCCAACAGTTGTTAAAAAAAGATGCCAAATGGTAATGATCTTTTCTGTATATCATAAAGAAAACTATAGAATTAACAAAAAAAATGTGTACCAGTAGCGGAGATTCATGTAAATCATTGCCATCATCTTGAATATTATGTCTTATATTTTTCTTAGTCATCTTGTACAAACAAATGGTGTTGGAATATAATTCTATGAAAGTAGTAAAATTCGTTTAAAAAGATGCTAAATAGCAATTTTTTTTTTTTGTTTTATCTAATGAAATGTGAGTAAAAACGTATAAGCTTCTAAAATTCGATTTAATCCATGTAAGCAATTATTAAAAGAAATTTTGTCTCAAATAATTAAAAGTTTAAAGAAATTGTTAAAGAATAATTTTAATACAATCTTAAAATTTAACTTGATGAGGAATTTCTATGTAAAATACTGGTTGCTTTCTATAAAAGTAGTGAACCTTACCTTTTTTTCTCAGAAACAATATGATTTCAGATTTTTCTCATTTTGTTTAACATATATAAAATAATTGTAGATTTTATTTTTAACAACTTCTTTTATGGCAGTTATATAAAGATAGGTAAAACGTGATGTTGTTATTAGAATATTTTGGCATAAGCACTTGCTTTAGTGGTTGTAAAATATTTACTTTATTTCAAACTCATTATGATTTGAAAAAACGATTACTTTATTACAACTTCTAATGGCTACTTTGCCAGCTATTAAGTTTAAAACCAAAAAATGATTCTATAGTTTACCATTCTATAGTTTTTTATAATTTACCTGCAAGTATTAACTGACTTTTATAGGATTTCCCACTTTTTATGAAACTTTCTGCTCTTCAAAACTGCATAACACGCTTAAAATTGAAAATGTAAAATGTGTGTGTTGAATATTATATTCGTATATATATAATTTAAATGTGCTAATGATTTCCTGTTGGCCAAAGTGCTTTAAAAAGCACATATTAAAAAAAGATATTATTTTTATGTTAAGCCTTAGAATCTTAATAACAAAATTAAACTTATTCCTATTTCCGAAGAGATAAAGAAAGCACACAGCGTACAAAAACGTATGACGAAAAATATACAGTTACTAAAAAAAAATACCACGTATATAATAATTTCAAGGCAAAAAATATGATATTTCGTTACTTATTTAAAAACAGAATAGTAATATTCTTTGGCTTTATGGAATTAATGGTATAAAGATAATCAAAGTTAGCAATTTTCATTCAACAATAACAATTACGCTAATTTGAATAGCAAATTTATTAGATATAGTTACCCTGGCTTAAGATACTTATATCTATATAAAAATATTTTCTCCGCTTACAAAATGAAAAATATTTATTTCTCAATTAAGTGCTGCTAAGTTTCTTGGAGAAAGAACATTATATTTGGTATTTAAAGTTTTTCTTCAATGTTTTTGATTAAAGTTTATTTCCAAAAATTCCTCAACTGTGTACTATTTTTGCTTTATATTCTTTCTGATAATTTTTATGATGACACGATTCTGGTATAGGTGATTCAACAAATCGAAACTGCAAAAGATTTTTCAAGAAAGAGAAAAGGTTGATGAGAGTGTTATTCGATTTTGAAACGAATTTTATTGCCATAAACTGTTAATGTATAATTCACTTATAACCTTCACCCGCTTGAAACACGTAGTAAATTCTTAATTTTAGAGTATGTGCAATATTTACTCTTTTTCTAATTTTAACTCAATCAGCATGGTAATTTTTAGAATTGTATTACCTGGATATTAGTCTTTTAATTAGTTCTTCCTAATTTAGAACTAATTGAATGTAGAATTGTGAATAATTATGAACTAAACTATTCTAAACAATGAGGCATTTTTTTTCAAAGAAAATCTATTCCTTTTAGATAAACTCGTATTGAGTTGTACATGCCCTATCGAATTATTGATAAGAAAATACTCGGTATTTTCTAATGAAGAGGATATAATTCACATGCATCTCTCTGAAAACAGCAAACAAATCTTTTACTTCGAATTAAAGCATATATCTTTTCTCATCATTAGGATACTTATGAATGTATAAAAGTGACACAATTTTGAATTTGATCACTGAATTTTATCTCTTTTTGTAATAAATATAGGATCCATACAAAGAAAGAATTGTCTTTTAAAAGAATAGTATTATCGAAAACCTAATCTAAATTTTTGTGTTTTAATGACAACAAGAACAATTGTGGGAAACTATCACTGAACCATTATTTGATTACTATATAATTCTGTGCAATTTTTTATAAATAAGACTCAACATTTAGGATGAAAAACACAAATTTTGTGGTAAACACAATTGACCTAAGTTTTGAATCTATTTAAATTCTAGAAAACAATTGACTCTATTTTAAATCTGATTTAAACTTGTGGAAAACAATTGATCTTTATTTTTAATTGACTTTAACTTTAGAAAATAATACTCCTTTACCTAATTATTTTAAAACTCTAAATTCAAATTTACCAAGTGCTGCTCAAGAGCGTAAAGGTTGCGAATTGTATGCATTAACCAGCTTTATGATAATAAAAATTTTCTGCTTTTAAAATCGTGGTTATTGAAACAAACCTCGCTTAAATCACTTTTTCTTGTGAAATCTGCAGCTTTGACGTGCAGTACTGAAATCCACTTATATGAATGATGCTCAAATAAAACCTGATTCAGAGAAAAACATAGATATTACACTTTAGAATTTATCGTTAAAAATTT